>DWCF01002548.1:0-23468 GCA_018230265.1 Delias oraia | reverse complement strand
ATAGTCATAGTAAAGACCAACCAGATTTATAAAATATGTCTAAAGATTTAATGAGAAATTCCAAAAATCACTGCCAAAAAATAGCTGTAAGACGCGCGAGTCCAGTAGGCTTAGCCTTGTTCTTGCTCTAGTCTTACACGGTCAGTCTTGGTCTTGGCACTTGCATTTGGGCAACACTACTTGTGATGGGGAATACCACCAAACGATACCCCTTTTAATTTACAAATAATAATAAAATAACAGTATGATACACTTGTGATAACCACAGTTATTACAGGGAAATTCTATTATCTGTTGACATGGTTTAGATGCGTCGATTTTGATAAGATTTTAATAGAGATAATGTTTTAGACGAAAATTGTGATTAAGTTAATTGTAGCCGATCGGTTTTGTAAGCTACCGTGAAGTCAGACGTACCCTGTGGACCCACAGACGTCGTCCGGTCCGGTATGCAACCTACGAGTCTAAATTTGTACCTTCAGCAATCCCTGGCTCCACTGAATCCTAAAACCAGATACTCTAAAAACACTACCCTCCATTTTTGTATTCGGATAAAAGTCTCAAGAGTCCAGTTTATAGTGAGCCCAATCCAAAGAAAAAAAATCCAAGAAACAAAACGAATTGATTAGAAAATGAACTCTTTCGAAATCTAATGTAATGTTTATAAATATTATTTAATTTAATTTTTAATTTATTTTTATTTATTTTTTTTAACTTATTTAATTTTTTATTTGAATATATAAAGTGAAATAGTACATATTTCTAATTATATAAATTTGGTTGGGATAAGTGAGCCAATTTTTGGTTCATAAAATTACAACGAAAAGTGGCTTAGATTTAAGGTCCTTTTTCTTAATATATAGTATAAAATTTAACGGAGCAGATGGGTATCCTATATGGCAAAAGAACACCGCCGCACATTGACAACCGCGCAACAGTCCGCGCAATGGTTGTATAGCCGGCTTTTTACGCCACTTAAGCAGCATTTTTAAGGGCCTCTGATATCCTCACTCACAAACACAGTACAAGTACCGTTTTACGCTGAGTAATCTGTGTGCCCGATATCACTTTAATCGAGCCGGCCCAATCAGTGCGTCAGCATTTTCTTCAGCATGGATCTCCCACGGGTACTTAACTACTAACCCTAGTAATAAATACATTTTTGATTTTTTCCTCTCCACTCAACGATACCTCTCTATAATGCCATAAGATGTACAGTCCCTTCAGAGTCGCTTTATAGAATTTACACTGTACACAACGTAATTGATTTTTCCACTTCCACGCCGGCCTTCGTGGAAGTTATGGATTACATTTTCTTTACCGATTTCCGTTCAAAGCCACGGCCATTGTATCGATCAAGATAAATTTGAATTAATCACAATCGGTCAGCTTAACTTGTTACGTAAATTAACTGTAATCTAACGCTTTTATCTGTAGATATTTTAATCAAAACAAAGAGAAATTTTAATTTAAAATTACATGTTTTATCTTTATTTAAATAATATGAAGATTACTGTATATGTCAGTACAGTAGTTGTTTGAAAGTCTCATAGCTTTGACGTTTTATATGCCTACCTCGAAGCGATGGGTATCGGGTTCGAATGCCGGCCCGAATAGTTATAATTTAATGTTCTTTGAAGGGCTTGATAGTGGCCGGATGAGTGTCATAACACTATCACACTCGTGGAGAGTCATGCCGATGCACTAATTGAGCCGGCTTATCAGAGGTGATACTATGGGTTCACAAAACGCTCAGCGTGAAACGGTATTTTTACTGTTTCGCTGATTGAGTGAGGATATCGGAGACCCTTAAATTATATAGCTTAAGCGGCGTAAAAAGCCAGCAACACATAATTCGCGTAATGTAGCGGTGATTTTCTCTTACCATATAGGACAGACTGCTCCGATATCCACTATGCCATAAAAAGACAGCCTGCTTGTAACTTGTAAAAGGGTTTTTCTAACAAGCTCAGAGTTTGTGATTACTTAACACGCTTTATGCATAAAGGCTGTACCCATGCCTTATTTCCACTCGATATCTGTCGCAAGTTTGAATCCTACAAAAACAATTTGTTGATTTTTTTTGTTCATTATGTAAATTTAAATATTCTGTATTCACAAACCTTGTAAACTCTCTTATTAATTTCTTAATCTATTTAACTTTTATTAACCATCTTGTAATTTATATTAGCGTTAAAATTATTATTTTGATGGCATTATTATTAAGTGTGTATCTGTTATCTCTTATGTTTTAATTTTATAATGTTATTGTTTATTGTTCGTAAATAAATAATAAAAAAACACACAAATATTAAAACGGAGCATTGAAATTGCCCAATAATTATTGTATCGGTTAATATATTTTTGTAGAATTTATAACAAAGAATGCATTTGATGGAGGAATCTTTTGCAACGCAATTAGTTATCTGTCTAATCGCTGATAGTGGAGTAATTATACATTTCGTTAACTGACGCATAAAGAGGGATATTATTATTTCATTAATCCATTTGCAAGTTTTGTTTTTAAATCAAACATATTTGTATCTTAAGAGTAATATTATATATGGCTAAAAATGTTATACTGGGCAAATAAAATCGTTCCTAAAATTTTTAAATGGAAATGTCATTTCGTTTTTTTTCATTGCAGCTGCTCGCACAACGGTCACATAAGGAGGATGGTGTTAACGGTGTCACAGAAAACTCTTTTACAGTATGTATTCATTTTTTATCTTGTTTATACTAAAACTGTTATACCACAGATGCACAATTATTAACTCATTCTAGAGCTATAGATAATCTATGGATGTGATCGTAATACAATGGGAGTGTTACAATAGGGTCACAGAAAATATTGAAAATATTTCTGTAAATAAATTAAAAAAAACTATTTTGGGGACGGTTGTATCAAAAAACATAAGTACTATAGTGTTAATGATTTTGTAAATGATGTCACGGCTTAGGAATAAGGTTTTCATTGCAGGAATTCTCAGAGCTAATTTTTTGTTATATTTTTTATATTTTAAGTATCTCACGAGACCATAATTTCACCCACTGAGTTTATTTCGCCGGTTCTTCTGCACTCAGAAGAACCGGCGGAACTCGGCAGAACCCACTGGTTTAGCTTGGCACCAGTGGTAGACGATTTTGACGTTCAACTTCTCTTTTATGGTATAGGAACTTTTTAATGATATAGCAGAACTCCTATATGATAAGAGAATACCACCACCCATGGACAACCACGCCATAGGCCGCGTAAAGTAGAATTTTTATAGTGAGCCTGTGGTAGCGTATCGGAGAAGCTGACCCAATTTGTGCGTCAGAATATGCTTCAGCGAGGCTCTCCTACGAGTGCCACAGAATTAAGATCGCCCGGCCACTTTCAAGCCCAAAGACCAAATATTTATTTTTATTCGGACTGGGTTTCGAACCCGTTACTTCGTGTTAGACTTATAAAACCATTTAGCTCAGAAGCTCTCAAATATAATATACTAAATTATTCTTTCGCAGAAGTATTTATTTGCCCGGTACCCGGAGCTGGCTCGCCAGTTTTACTGGTACATCCATCGGATGGGCAAATGCAAGAACAAGCACATCCCGCTCAACACCTTTCGACACCAATGCGAGCGGATACTGGCAATGCTCGACGATAACGTCATCATTGACACATACGTCAGGTACGCGCTTAACTGTCAACCTAAGTCAATTGTCAGTTACGTTAAAAAAGTTTTAATATAAGTAGTAAAACTTTTCAGCCAAGTACTGTTACACATTGGTATTTTGTGAGCCGGTGGTATCGCTTCGAATCGCCCAATTAATGCGCTAGCGTTATTTTAGCATTCCTGCGTTTAATTCAGAGCGGGACTCGAACCTGGTACCGCTGCCTTCGCGGTAAAACCGTTTGGCCACGAAGCTCTTGTAATATTTATAACAACAACATAGAGAATTTTTCCCCAAGATTTTCGACGTACTTGTATCGTTTTAGAATGTTCTGCACGGACCCTGAAGAAGCTAAGGTGACCCCAGAGGACTTGCGTAGTCTCCTATATGTCAGCTATAAACTATCTATGGACTATTATCCCGAAGGACCACAGACCTGTTTGCAGGTATGAATCGATTCCATAAACAACCGTTAAGTCAGTACCCACAACAGAGTTTTTAAGGCATTTTGTGCCACGCATCACCTCTCTGTGGAACCATTTGCCAGCAGGCATATTCCCAAGCTAATACGACTTGGGGACCTTCAAGAAAAGAGCGAACATTTACCTTAAAGGCCAGCAACGCACCCGTGGCTCTGCGAAGGTCGGGGTGTCCATGGGCGCAGGACAATCTGCCCTAGCTGAGCCTCCTACTTGTTTGCCAACGATATAATAAAAAAACCCATAGACTCGCTGTTCTTTAATCTATGCCACTGACTCTCTTATTGTACTGATAAATTTTAAATATGCTTTTTTATTTTCTATTATTTATAGATTGAGATCAAATTTTTTTATTTAAAGATTTATTACTATTTTTTATATGATTTCAGATAAATAAAACTTTGAAAGCGGTGGTTGGTGGGTGCTTTAACAATGCCGAGTCGCATAGCATCGGTTTCGTGGTTCGCTGGTTAGAGGAGCATTGTCATCGACTTATATTCCCCGTACACAGGTTATTACCACGTATTATAGATCATCATACAAATAATTTCATTGTTCATGGCATAGATTCAATTACACGTACAATAAAACCTCGTTTACTTAAATACCTCCGAATCTTAAAATAAATTGTCCCCTTCAACAACCAAAACTGTTACCTGAAACCGTACTTTTTGTTTTTCGCTGAGTAAATGAGAATATCGGAGGCTCTTATGCCGCTTATGCAACGTAAACAGCCGGAAATACAACCTATGCGTGGACTGTGGCGCGGTTGTTCATGGGCGGAGGCGTTCTCTTACTATACAGAAGACCCATCTGCGTTATCCGGTTTTCCATAAAGGAGGAGGGGAGGGTTAAAAATATTACATAAAAGACCACGTGATGAAATGAACAGTTTTGTAATAATATATATACCAATAAATGATTTGAAATAATTCCGCAGATACTGCGTACATCTTTTGGCGACACGGCATCGTGAATTGGAGTCCCAACTGGATTCGAGTCCCGGGAGTGGGACGGGAATAGAATTGGCCACGCCTGTACTGGACCGAGTTGGTCCCAGGGCTGCACTCCTGCCAGTTTCGGCCGCTTGGCTTGTCGCCGCTACATTACCACAGGTGAAATATACTGGCTTTTTTAAATACATATCAATAAATAAATGAGCTGGGTAAGACATCGCCCATGGACATCCCTCGTCAAAGTTTTGACTCGAGCCGGTCTTTGAGGGGATTGATACAGTCCTTTTTTGAAAAGGAAAATGTCAAAAAGTCACGAAGATCGAAAGTCGTAATGGTTTTATGGAACTGGTGGCAAATGAGAAGGAGTCTTGCGGAAGGTAAGTCATCCACCTGTCACAGCCTGTGGCTATGCTGCGTAAATCTTGGAAAGCCTCGTAGCTTAATGGTTTTAAAAGTACCATGAACCGAGTGTCGGGTTGGAATCCCGGTCCGGATAATTATGGTTAAATTTATAATTTATTCGGTCTCTGGAAGGGCTTGACAGTGGCCGGGCAAGTGAGTGATTTACAAATTACTTGATACAATATTTTATTAAGTGTCTCATAATGAAAACATATCTTTCCAGCTTTATACCCAGCCGCTAAAGCCACCCCCGGTGTCGACCAGTGGCGGTGGTAGCGCCAGCGCGGCCTGGATGTCGCGACTAGTATGCGCGCTACCCTCCCACTGGGTGCCACTCTACTCGTCCAACGAACATGGTCTGGGTGCCAACCGCTTTTTGCATCATACCCTGGCATATCGGTGAACTTTTTTAGCGTTTAGTTTTAAAAATAATCATCGTCATCATTTCAGCCGTAAGATGTCCACTGCTGGACATAGACCTCCCCCTTGGACCTCCACGAATACTTGTCGGAGGCGACCTGCATCCAGCGTTTTCCGGCGACCTTTATAAGATTGTCTGTCCACCTTGTGGGTAAACGTCCCACACTACGTTTCCGTGGTCTCCACTCTAAAAATCTCTCTTTTTTAAATTATTATTTTTTTAAATAATAATACTCTCAAAATATAATGTCTTATAGTGTTTCCCAACCTGTGGTGATCTCACATCATCACAGAACACTTGGCGTGTAATGTTAGTTGTACTTCAAACGGTGTTTTACTGTGCTTCGCTAAGTGTGTGGGTTATTGGAGGCCCTTAAGAATGCCGCTTAAGTGGCGTAAAAATCCAGCAACACAACCAACGCACGTGGGGCACGGTTGTGGATGGGCGGTGGTGTCTTTTACCACCTGCTCCGTTGTCTGCTATATCGTAAAAAAAGGGTTTGGGAATCATTAGTCATGGCATGACTTTGTGTTACTATAGATACACATGTATTAGATTCAGATGTCTTAGGGTTAGTTTATAGGATTGCTTGATTTTAATTCCCAGAGGTCCGACCTTGGTGGTGGTGTCGGGGCGTGCGGAGTGTGGTGAAGTTGTGACGACAGTGGTGGCGTCACCACAGGAGTGGCGGGAGACTCATCAGTACTGGGGTGGACCGGAGTGTACCCTTCTGCAGCTGTTTCCAACGTTCGTATATAACTCGTTCGGTTTGAATCCTGGATGGATGGAATTTGTAAATTGTCTCTGGAAAGGCTTGATGGTGGCCAAGCGAATATCTTAATAGTGTCTCAATGGAAAAGTCATGCTGACATCAATTGGGCTGGCTTGGCTCGTAGTGCTAACATGTAATAGTACATGTATGTTTTTCGCTGAGTGAGTGAATACAGGCAATTCTAGTACTTTCGCCATGATATTACCCGCAAAATTAGGATCAATTTCTACAAAAATTCAAATGTTTTAAGTTGGCATAAGGTATTTTGCCAGTGATAACATCTGATGTTTATATTTTACCAGGTTCTCGCTAATCGAACGCGGGCCCCGGATGCTCTACCTCAACACGACCATCCGCGGGTATCCCAAGGGTCTCCGTGCCGGTGCTGATCCCAAAACGCCCCAACTCTCAGTCAACGAAGGCTTTGACGGGTTCACCTTTAAGGGGGCGCCTTACCCGCTCAATGCTCTCGAGGTGGGTTGAAGGTCAAAAATGTCGATATATATTGGCCTGTAATTTACCTTAAAATGCCCACTTGCGAAACAAATGAATTTTTACGGAAAATATTTCAGTAACAGATCAAATCAATTCAGACATTCGTGCTTTAGCATTACAATCATCATCATTTCAGCCGTAGAACGTACTCTGATGGACATAGATCCACCCTTTGGACCTCCATGCATACCTGTCCGAAGCGACTTGCATCCAGCGTAAGGTCACTTGTCCACCTTTTGGGTGTACGCGGTCGCCACTCGAGAACCTTTCTTTCCCATCGGTTGTCGGATCGTCGAGCGGTGTGGCCAGCCCATTGCCACGTTGCTTCTTAATACAACGGGCAATGTAGGTTATAGTGATTCATCTGCGGATAACCTCATTCTGATTTTATCACGCAGCGAGATTCTGAGCATTACTCTCTCCATAGCTCATATATTCATAAATAGTGGTGGTTATACAGGTGTGGGGTTGCGGTGATGGCGCGCTCAGAGAATCCCAGTTGGACGTCAAGAAATGGCAGGTGAAGGAGGCAGAGAGACATAGAAACGTAAATATTTACTTTATATACAATAGACAAGGAGGTTTAATAACTTTATCGAAATTAAAAATACAAAAATATTAAAATTCATACATATATCATGAAGTATTGTTAAATAGCAAACAACGGAGCATACGTCCTTGATGGTAAGAGATCGCCGCCCATGGATAAGCGCCGTTATCTCCGCTTTGGGTTTGGTATTACTCGGTGTATAATATTACCTGGTGGGTCTCTGCTAGGGTGTCCATGGACGATGGATTACTTATCCCAGTTGAGCCTTCTGATTGTTTCCTGTCATTTTAAAAAATCCCTCAATAAAACATAATATACGTACAAATATCTTATATAGATGGTGTTTTTTAACATAATATTCGAGTAGTTGCTTAAGTCTAGCTTTCTAAACTTAATATATCTTGGTAATGTCACAGGTGAAGATATCAGCTGCTGATTGGATCGAACATCCCGATAGATACCTATTACAAATGGCTGGTCGTCCAGAATATAATAATTCGGCTGAGTAGCGTTGGCCAAATGAAGTATTGGGAGCTAGGCGATGCGTCAATGGGACTTAAAGGAATGTAATTTTGATACTTACGCTGGAAATAGAGGAAATAAAAGACAATCTTGTCTATGGCTGTATAGGTTTATTATAATGACGGTTAATAGTCTATGGTCGTTGCCTATCTCTATGAAGATAGACGTATATGCGAGGCTTTTGGCGGCATCGCAATAGCAAACACGTCATGTTTTATATTATTTTCTTAAAACTGTATTTTCGAAATTTTATGTGTATTTTTTTGGTTTTTAAATGTAAGGAAAGTGATATAATTCATTGAAAAAATCAATTTCCATCCTTTATGAAGACATGGAGCCAAAAAAGGGCTAGAACCCAGAGTCGTATTTTCTTTAGTCACATTATAACTATAGACCTACATAAACTCCAGACTCACTCACTACACTCACACGACACTACACTCATTATATTCATCATACATGCTCAGCTATGGTTATTTCAAGAATATCCTTTCCCAAACATAGAATCTAGAAACAGGGCAAGATTATTCACACTTATCCCATAGGACATAAATTTGACCAAAAATTTTGACGTAAAAAATATTAAATCTTGACAGTTAATTAGCAGTCAATCATAGTAGAGTGCAACTTGTTATATTTTTTGTCTAACAGTTGACAATTAGGATGTTATACATACATTATACAGATAATTCCATATTTTTATTTTAAAAAATAAAGATATACTTGTGTAAGTCAATTTTTGCAAATCATAACTTTCTAATTGAACTCCATTACATTTTGCTCAAAACTGTTTTCACATATTATGTGTAGAAATGTTTATTTTTGTTTTTTGGTTGTCAAAGATCTGCATAATGCTAAACATATCGCTATTAAATATATTCTATAATATTTGTTCCTAAGCATTACGCCATATTGTCGAGTCAACTTTAGAGAAATCTTAAAATAATGACATGTTTTAATTTTATTTCAATGTTATGATATCTAGAAAATAAAATTTGCTTCAAAATGTTATAATAAGTTGTGTATCTATAAGTATTTTGGTATTCTGTTCCAGAGAAATGTTTACCTTTGCCTGCTGTCCTTTAGAATTTAAAAAAAAACTGATATTGTAATTAAATGATATGCGGTGCTTACATGAAGGTGCTCAAGGACCAGTATCCTATACCGTTAACGGGAACACGCAATTTTATTGTATTGAAAAGACATTTAACGCTACTTTGCTTCAGCTACTTTCATTTTCATACTGAAATTATTCCGCTGCGTGTTCGCGTTAATGCTGTGCTTGTTTCGCCTCCCACGGTAGTCTACTAAAGGTGTGTTCCACTAGACGTTCACATTGCTCAAAATACTCAATACGTTGAGAAAATATGAGAATTTTATGCATCTAGTGGAACGCAAAATAAGCGACATTAGTGTAACATTGATAGATAGTTTTTCTTTTTATTGTGTGGCCTCTGTGAGATAGTTTTTTACTATTAGTAATTTGAAGTTTTATGGAAACGACATTTGACGTAGTGATGGCGTTATTTTTATGCAAAATTACATAAGTTGGGTTTCACACGATTGTCGCTTACCCAAAGTCCCTATTGTTAGATAAACCTTATAATTAATTCTTCGTCGTTCGAAACTTTTCAAGGAATTCTGTTCTACTTTTTTTTAAATTTAATAAGTCGTATTGTGAGAATGAATCAAAAAGTTTTTATAGATAAGTAAAACACGTATTAAATGTTGAATTTGGAATAAGTAATTATCTGTGATTAAAATTAGTATGCGATAATTTTTAATGAAAACAATTAAATTTTTTATCCAAATTATTAGTTATGCACACGTACTTAGCTTTGGATTATTCGTAATTTTTGCCTTTGTAAACAATGTATTATAAATGCTGTAATGTAAGTAAAGTATTTTAATATGTATTTTTGTGGTTTTATTTTCATTTCATATATTTGTGGAAACGGAGCAGTGATTAGGTTGGGCCCAGTATAACCAAAGAAAGCAGGGTTGGTTATAGAGCTCGGCCCGTGGTATTGCAATGGCAGGGTGTGGCTGGGCGCAGTGGGCCATTCATGGCCCGGTGAGCCATGAATGCGGGTGATACTCCCGGGTAATTCGGGAGACGCTCAGCGGACGATGCTGCAGCTCCTGCCCTCGGAGTCTTCGTATATGATTGTGACCGAGGAGTACTCTTTACGCGGCGGCATTATCTAAATAGTAGGGTCATCAAGTTCGCCTAGAGTGACACAACGCGATGACAAAATCGTGACGCATCAACCCTCTCGACCATCATCGTTGCGAGTTAAAAGATGAACTCATCAACGTTCTGGACGATGCAGAGCTTTTGGAGATGGTTCTCGTTGCAAAACGCAGACCACGCTGGTGAGGTGAGGGCGCGAAATGTCTTACAGAGAAAAATCTTCATGCGCAGAGGTAGATGCAACTGGAACAGTGGGTGGAGGGTGCCCGCCGCTCGTTTGACTCGGCTGATGATCTGACGCACATAATGCAATATTGTAAATAAGACGCATAGAGCACGCAAGTAGGTGGCGGCATTTTGGCGGTGTTTTATCTAAGAAATTTATACAAGGCGTCAATTTAATAAGTTTTGTTGTCAATTGTCACAATATATAAAAAATTGCATTGGCGTAAATAAGCGGGATTATTTATTTATCTTTTATCAGTCATCTGACATCTATTATCAATGTCTGAAATGTTGTGTTATTAACGATTAAGCTTAATTTGTAAAAAAATATGATAACCAAAACAAAGTTCTAGTTCGAAATATAAAGTTATGGCGGTATATGCTGCGCATTTAACACGAACGCTTCAAGGTAAACCTTCGGTTTTCCAAGTTACTGCCCAAGAAGCTCTCGGCTCAACGGTTAAGCCAGCCCTACAGAAATTGGTTGAGGTAAATGTTCGATAAAATAAAATACGTTAGCCGATTAATTTATAGTTTATCTAAAAAATCTACCTGTTAATACCATAACATAATATATAAAAATCATACTAAAATGACTATTCATACAATTGAATATTTATATAATGAATTTGCAAAACTATCAGTCTTATTAGCATAAATCTTTCATTTATAGGTTCAAAGTATTACATATAAATATTAATTTCAGTATTTAGCATCAGTATATCCAAATAAATGTAGTTGGAGTAAAAAATGGTATGATGAACTGTATTTGTTGTTTGACTACTGCCTACAGTATCATTATCTCAAACATTATGGTAAGTTATTATACGTATTCAAATTATAAATGAAAAAAGTAACTGAAAAATCAAAATTGATAAATTTTAGTATTGGGATTTGTTAAATATTGAGCTACCAGTAACAAACTAATAATTAAACAAGGATACAATCTTTACAAACTCTATTTATAGAGGTAAATAAATAAGTGGCAGTATAAGGCCATATGCACATCATCATTGTAATGAATTTTATCTTATAGGGAAAAATACCCTCTTACCAGTTATAGATCCTAGCCATAATGGACAGTGAAATTTAAGTTCATTAAAACAAATTTCAGCGGCTTCATTCTCAGAATGTTTCTATGGGTTAATGCGAGCTCCATTAGCTACCAACAATGAATTCAGTAGTGGACATAGACTACCAGAAATTTTGGAGAAAGGTTCACTGGCATTTCTTGTACTTCTACCTTACTTCAGGGATAAAATTGAAAGACAGATAAACCAGTGGCGAGAAGAAAATGAAGATGGGAGGCTGGGCAAGGTTCTTAATTTTATTATGTATCCGTCTCGTTTCAAGTGTACCAGGAATTTCAGTGTCAGAATTACTTAAATTTTATTCATTCTTTTATCAGTAATGTCAATAAACCTTTCAGAGTAACCCGGATAAAGCCCGTAAAGCTGCAGTCCAACTCTATTCTATAATACACATGGTGTGTGAAGCATTCAAGTTGATAGTTCTTGCTAGATACCTTATTGGGTCTTCTCAAAGCCCATCACCACCACTATTGCTACTACGACTGACATTAACAGATGCTCCACCAGTTGAAGCTGATGAGAACACTTGGGGAGATTTTGCTAGGAATTTATTAAGAGGAAATATTGGGTAAGCTATGTTTATAAAATATATAAATATTTTTCCATGGTTAAAATACTCAGAGGCATAATATTAATTCCTTAAGGTGTACTTTGTAGAGAAATATGTTTATGATTATTTCTGAAATATACAATTTCACAACACTAATCAAGAAAATATAAAAAAATATTGATTAGTTTAATCTTAAATAATATTTTCAATGTTACATTTTATAATATAAATGGATAGGTTGGTAAAATAATGTATTAAATGGGATTTTGTAACTTAATTATTTTGTTAATTATATTAGTATAGTTTATTTTTTACTAGGTTAAGCAATCCGCCCATGGACATTCCTAGCTCTTGCAGGGTCATGAGTGGGTTGCCAGCCTTTAGGCGATAGCTACGTTTTTTTAAAGATCTCCAAGTATTTACTATTAGTTGTTGTGATTTTGTTTACTGAGTGATACAGGGGATCCCCCTAGTATTTCTTAATTGTTGTAAAAAGCCGGCAACACAACCAAAGCTTCATGTCACACAATCAGGGATCCAGCCAATTTATAACTCTAGATATAATATTTGCTTTCAACAAAAATCCATTGTTTTAGAAACGCCGTGGTTACATTTCCAATGGTGTGGGGCGCTATGGCCGGAGCGGCACAATGGAGTGCTTTCTTCGTTCAGTTCCTCCGATGGTGGGAGACTCGACCTGGACTTGCTGTGGACTCGCTACCATCTCCACCTCCGCCTGCGGTTTGTATTGTCATTAGTCATAATTCGGTTGGTTATGGGCGGCGGTGTTCTCTTACCATATATGAGACCCACCTGCTTTGTTGTCCGCTGTACCATAAAAAATCCTTCTAATACTTATTACATATCTTTTTCTAAATATAACATTTCTATTTATTTTCTTAATAGAGAGAAGAAAAATCGGTACGTTATATGAACAAATGTCCCGTCTGTCTGCAACCCTGGAGAGTTCCAACGGTTCTACCAGTTTCAGGGTGAGTATTGGATTAATAGTTTTCCACTTTAAGTCTCGTGGCTTAGCGGTCATCTCTATGAGTATCAGATTCGATTCCCGGTCAGAATAATTTAAATTTCACCCTTGGTAGAGAAATACTGTCGCACTAATTGTTTCGCTTCATACAGTCGATAAGGATTTACAAAATATTAATGTAAAAAATAGTATTTTTATATAGCTTTGCTTAGCGATTCAGGATCTTCAAAACAAAAAAAGGCGTATCTATTCAAAAAAAGCCGGCAACCCACTCACTGACCTGTAAGGGCTAAAATAAATATAAAAACATATTATATTGATTTAGGTGCTTTAATTTGCCTACGGTATACATATGGCTCGTAACTTAAACGGCGTATAAAGCCGGCTACACAACCAAAACATGGCTTGCGGTTGTGTTGCTGGAGACCAGTCTGTGCCGTTGTCTGTTTTAAATAATAAATTTTCTTATTTTCTTCACTTGGATCTAAAATACTGTTTATTTTTCAGATACGTATTTTGCTACACTTGTATCGCGCGACACCTGCGGGCTAACAGCTCGTGTCCCGTGACGTCACTTCCGACCACAGAGAGGTCGCTGGTTCGATTATACATCGACACGTAGTACCGTCATTCTGTGGTACCAGCTGAATCCAGACTTGCTTTTAAAAGCAAATTACAGTACAGGACACTTAATCGCGATCCAAGGGAGCTTAGATGTTAATACTTGTTTTTTACGTAAACATAATGCAATTTTCAAAACAATTTTGACCTCACGCCTAAAGGAACGCATAACATTTTGTTGCCCACTTCTCCCTACACGTTGCTGTTATGATTTGGATGTTTCTCATGTAAAATAACCACGGCAGTAAATAAAATTCTTCATCATCATCAGCTTATCAAGTCGACTGCTGGACATAGGCCTCCCCAAAGATGCCCACCTATTGCGATCTGGATCCAGCGGTTCCCCGCGACCTTCGTGAGATCGTCTTTCCATCGCGTGGCGGGACGTCCCTCTCTGCGTTTTCCGGTATGATGAAATGGAATGAAACTCATGCCATACAAATTGTTGTTACTTTTTATAGTCTTTTAAATCGGCATAGACTGCATTTACCAGTGATCGCACTCAGTAAAGTATTACTATTAGAGGTCACGCTATATATTACAATAGGATATCGGAAAACGTTCAAAAACTTTCAGTAAATAAATCTAAAAAACTGTTAAGGGATGTTGGTGTGATAAAGCATACTAAAGTGTTATTGATTTTAGAGATGGGAATACGCCTTGGGAATGAGGTGTTCATGCCAGGTGTCAGAGCGAATTTTTATTATAATTTAAGTAACTCACGGAAGACAATAAAATTTCACCCACTGAGTTTATTTCGCCGGTTGAGTTTGATGGTATACAAATTCATTTTATAAAAAAAAACTTATGCTCAGATGTTTGTCACTTAATTTATCTGTAAATTAGTTTTTGTATAGTTAGAATGGATTTCACATTTGTTTATAAATATGTTTATGTAAAACGTTTGGTTTATTTTGTTATAGGTAGGAACAATTTGGGCTATGGTACTGAATGATGTAAATATTTATTTATTATAAAAATCTTTAAATATTTAACAGTATATTAATTATGGTTAAATACTTATAAATTATAATGGTTGTCAAAAAAAAATTTTAATTTGAAAAATTAGCTTTTTATGACCTACAAATATTGTATATCATCAGCATGTACGCTGGATAGATATGTGTTGGCTATCTGCCTCCCATTATCGCAGACCAATGCCACACGGGGGATGTTACCCCGTATCAGTACTGGTCGAGGGGGTGTTGTCAACGACGCCGGGGGCAAAGATGCCACATACTCCTTCAACTCCTCGCGAGTTGCGAAAGTTTTATCCGCGTATACGAACTTTGCGTCCTTTAAGTCGACCACATCCCAAGGCCGGGAGGTATCGAAGTATCCAGCATCACCCTGTAAAAATGTTAACGTTAATATTAAAAAAAGCGCCTACTTATATCTAAAAGGCCGGCAACGCACTCGCAGCTCTTCAAGGGAAGAACATGTCCATGGGCGAAGGACCGCTCATAATAGATAAGTTTCCTGATGTTAAAAGTAACAGGTAAGGTAAATTAACCGTGTCGATTGGCAATATTTAATTCACGTGGCAAATGAGCAGGAGGCACACCTAGGGCACATAGTCCTCCGACCATGGACAGCCCTAGCCATTGCAGAGTCGCGGAGGCGTTGCCGGCCTTTAAGGAATATGTGCGCCCTTTTCTACACGTTTCTAAATTTAAATGTGTTTGTTTGCTACTAACCTTCTAATATGCATATAACATAAATCGATACATAAAAGACAAAGATGTATGAAAACTTTTGCACAAGCAGCAACAAGTAACTTTTAAACTAGCAAACATTAATAAACCAACCATTGGAAATTTGGCGATGTAAAAACCCTACGAGTTTCTTGTTGGTTCTCCTCATAGAGGCATATCTTCCGAACCAATGGTAGATTGACTATTGTAAATCGACTTGCAAAAGCACTTTTGGGGCCATTTTGAATAAATGCTTCTGAATTTAAACAACATGCACTAGAAATAAATGGAAATGAATCAAAATTAAATAAATTAGTAAAAAAGATACTACTAGCTTTATAAAAACTCATAGAATGTTTCACTTAGTAGCCACATTTTATAAAAAAATCGTATAAACTAAATTGAACATTGCTTAAGTCAAATTAAATAATTTATTCATCATAGGATTTCACAATCGTTTGATAATTGTCGTGATTTATTTACAACAGTTTTTGGCGTCATAAAGGATTACTTTGGGAAAACTTTCTTCAAGAACGCAACTCTTAATATTAACACAATTATATGTGGACTAATCACTGTGACAATTAAATCAGCGATCCCAAGCCTATTTCAGGCACGGACCCCTAAGAATTCAAATTTTCACGGACCCCTTAATAAAATAACATGAAATCAGATAAGGTATTTATGTATGGTCCAGATTAGACGATGTCCATACATATAAAAAATAAAATACAATTTTACAATCTTTTTTGAATGTCATTAACTCAAACCCTACCCAGAGCTGAAAAGAAATTCAGCCGGCAGAAATGTTTAGGTCATTTAGTTTAATAATATGAAATATTTTTATTCAACAGAAATAAAAAAATGCAACTTGTTGAACGTCAAAATCAGTCTACCACCAGTTCCAAGTTATGCCCACTGAGAAAAACCGGCGAAATAAACCCAGTGGGTGAAAATGAGTTTATTTTAACATATTGCCTGAACATGCCTGGAGCGATCGCATCATTCCCAAGGCGTATCCTATACTCGCAACACAGATTTGGAACTTACTATCATTAAAAAAAGGACAAAGTAAGTAGGTACGTCGAGAGTACCTATTTCTTTTTTTTAGTAGGATAATTACCTCAAAATTGGAAACGGCATAGTGATTGCCACGCTTAGCGGTCACAATGGATACGACGCTGTCATCCTGGTTGAAGATGGGCGCGCCCGCGATGAACTGGTTGGCCGATTCAAAAGTCGGAGCGCAGCGCCATTGCGCTAGGTGGCCATCGCTGGAGATGAGTAGGATTCGCTTGGTGCGATTTATGAACACCTAAACATTATAAATGTACTAAAATTACTTCGACGTCCACCCACAAAATGGACAGACGAGAGTGGATAACCTCATCTCTGATTTTATCTCGCAGCGAGACTCCGAGCATTGCGTTCTGCATAGATCGCTGAGTGACTCTGAGCTTCTCCATCATTCCCATCGTAAGCGATCACGTTTCAGTTCCGTATGTACGTATGATACGTACATCCATAATATGAGAAAATTATATTTTTCTTTGCGTTTATTTAAAATGTACAAATACAGCATAAACAAAATATAAAAGCTTTGCTTGCGAGTGTATCTCTTGTTACCTTCTCAGAAAAGTCAGCATCGAGGCGAACGTAAGCTAGCTCAGCTAGCGGAGCGAGGACCTCTTCTGAAAACACACCGCAATAGTGGTGCGTTGATACGGCGCGCTCGTTCTTCTAGAACATAGACAATTTTTTTTAAATAGAATAGCAAACTCTTTGGATAATTTTTATTTAGAGAGCAAAGTTTATGACAAATTAAGGCTATTGTGCAAGCGGTGATGTCGGTGATAAAACGTATTTATTCAATAGAACAAATAGAAGTTATAACAACGACGGTAGTTATTCTTGAAACGGTGCTTCTACTGTGTTTCGCTGAGTGAGCGAGGATATCGAAGGCCCTTAGAAATGCCGCTTAAGCAGCGTAAAAAGTCGACAACACGTGGTGACTATGGTGACTGTCTATGGTGTATGGTGATGTCGACTATGGTGAGGTGTTCCATGGGCGGCAGTGTTCTTTTACCATATCGGAGACTCACTCCGTTGTCCGCTATACCTTAAAAAAAAGATGCTAGGTTTTGCTGTGGAAACTTTTTTATGAAAATGGCGGCAAACGAGCAGGAGGCTTACCTAGGATAAGCTGTCCTCCGCCCATGGACACTTGCAGGGTCGATTTTTTAAACCTCGGCTGTGCTTATGAATGTATTGAGTTACCTGTTCAGCAGTACAGCAATGTATGGGAACAATAGAGGCACTGCTGGCGTATCTGCCTCCTTCTCTCTCGTGGAGTTCCACCGGCACAGAAACCCTCTCCACCAATCCTTTGTACTGCTCGTTCAAAACTGTACGCTGAGACATTTTCCCGCTATCTGTGAATCTAAAAAATATAACTGGATATTTTATCGGCTATACTTACACCTAATCTATAGAAAATGTAAGTTACGCTATTCATAAGTCATAAGAGGCTGAACTAATTTGGCTGAATTTTTTTTATAGTATAGCGGACAACGGAGCAGGTGGGTCTCCTGTGTGGTAAGAGAACACCGCCGCCCATGGACAACCGCGCCACAGTCCGCGCATTAGTTGTTACTCACTCACTCTGCGAAACACAGTACAATACCGTTTCATGCTTAGTATTTTGTGAGCCTCTGGTATCACTTCGGACGAGCCGGTCCAATTAGTGCGTCAGTATACGCTTCAGCATGGCTCTCCCGTGGGTATGGGAGGTAATTTATGATGAGGTTGCTGAGAACCAAGAGAAGGAGGATTTTTGATTAGGACAAAGATGGGTGGGTAATGTATATGTTTTTCGGGTTTAGTGGGCCCATGGATTGCTGAGGATTTGCTTCACGATTGTCATTAATTAAGAGCATTATTTTGGCTTGGAATTTGATTAATAACTCCATTCCTAATACTATTGTATTTTTTTTAATTTAGACCTAAATTTCTTGACTGTTAATAAATGGTATTGATATTTTTCTATGATATAACCGGCATAGTAGCAGGCGGATCTTTAGGAAAAGAGATTACCGCCACGCATAAAAAAATCGCGTCGCACTTCGCGGTTGTGTAGCCAGCTTTTAGAACAGTCTATATAATTTTCAGGTCCTACAATACCCACACTTACTCAGAGAAAAGTATAAGTACTGTTTCACGCTGGTATTCTGTGAGCCCGTGATTTCTTTATTGTGTAGTGGGCAACGGAGCAGGTAGATCTTCTCTATAGTAAGAGATTACCGCCGCTCATAGGTAAGCGCGCCACAATCGGCGCTTGTGTAGCCGGCTTTTTACGCCGCTTGAGCTGTATAATTTCAAAGTTCTTCGATAGATCTACTCCCTGAACCTTTATCTCATAAACATCAGATAGGACGATGAATGATTACGTTTTCATGATTGATTCAGTTAAGCCAATGCTTATCACTTGATAACACAATGTCAGTTGAATAACAAGTTTTCATAAATTTTCTTTACCTGTGATTAAAATAAATGAAATATTTTATTTTTAATTAAGATTTACAAACACTTATGAACGTCATTGCCTCTACTACCGGTTCCAAGCCTACCCAGACCTGAGAAGAACCAATGCAATATACTCAGCAGAACTGTATAGGACATTTATCTAAATTTTAACGTCGCACTAATTGGGCCGGCTTGCCCGAAGTGGCCAGGGGCTCACAAAATACTCAGAGTTAAATGGTAGTTGTACTTTTACTGTATTTCGCTTAGTGAGTGAGTATATGAGGTTCCTTAAAATGACGCTAAAGTGGCGTATAAAGCCGGCAACACATTAACTAATGCGCGGAGTGTGGCGCGGTTGTTGGCGGCGGTGTTCTTTTACCATATAGGAGAAAAAACCTGCTCCGTTGTCCGCTATAGAATAAACATCGCACCGTTACATGAACTAGTAATATGATAAAAGAGTTTTGACTATGGCTGGCAGAAAGTGGCAAAAGAATTAAGATTAACAGTTATTTACCTCGTTTAGGATTTAGGTAAGGTATGTAATTCAAAGACCTAGTAAAAGACACTGTCTAATGTTATTTTCTTATTGTATGAATAATCGATGTTGTAATAATACAATTTTTATATACATATTAAGAAACGGGCAACAGCAGTCAGTATGATTTAATAAGTTCTCAATCTATATACACATTTATAACATATCGTTAATTAAAATCAAAAAAACAGATTGATCATTACTTAAGTCAATAAGTAATTAATTACCACAATTGCGTTTTAAAGATTAATATTAACCGCCAAGTTTACACAATGAATCAATAAAATGTATTTAACGTATAAGATAATAAATACGTACTTATATCACATTATATAAAAACGAATTCTGCAAAACCATTCAAATTGAAGACAATATAATAGTAATAACATGCTTAAACGTTGTTCACAAGACACGACTAAACCTGCAATTTCAAATGCCTAAAAGCTTGGAAGTTTTTACGTAAGAAAATTTTAATAATATTTAATTGTGAATATATATTACTTACATGTGCACCTTACAATAAACTGTTAATTTGCGATAAGATATCAGAAAAAATATTTGGTCATGACGCGTCCGCAGATGTGTGTGTGTGTGAATAGAAATGGTTGCCGAAAGATGCTAGACAAAATATAATAACCTGATTCTATTTTGTTTGGGACATCCCCGCTTTAAATGATTCTGGTTCTACTTGTTTTTTTTTTGATTAACGTCATACATTTTGATACAGATGTTATAGAAATATAAACAGGATATAGAATATAAAGTATAACCAAATTGATTTTTCGGCTGAAATCGAAACTCAATTGGTAATTTTTATGCTATAGCGGATTCGAAATCACTAATCGTTATTGTTTAATTAAATACTAAGTATTGGTATTTTGAGAGTTTACTAATAAAAACTTCCGAAATCAGTTTCGGTTTCGACAAAAGTTTCGGTTAATTTTGGCCGAAATTGAAACTGTCACCGAAACCAGATTTTTGGTTAAAATTGAATTTTCGGTTTTTTTGAAATGGCTAAAGCTGCTAGCATAACGCTTTCTTCAACTTTTACAGCTACAGAGAATTTTCGGTCGCACACTATTAGAATATGTACCACATTTTTTTTTATTGAAATATTTGAGCCAGTATATTTTGACGGCAACACTAAAAATGCAAATCCCGCGCATTTGATATAATAATACTTGAAAACAATAAGAAAATTGTTTATTGTTAAATATATTTAATAGGTTGAGTTTTGTTAAAACATAATACTACGCTATAAAAGTATCCATTGAGAATAAACTATAAGCTATATTATATTGATGATTATTTATTTATTTAGATTATTTATTGATGTAAAATATAATAAAACATGTTATCTTAAATTAGCATAAAATCATTAGGTTTTACAGTTCCATGCCGTGTATTGACAAAGCCATTATGTTATTTATCTAATGTAGATGTATCTACCATAATAAACTAGATATAAACGAAAAACACCCGGTTTTGTTTTAATAATTAACTACACAAAAATATTTACACATAGAACGAAAGTATCTCCATATTTATAAACTTTTAAAATTAGATATTTTCTAATTCTTTCTTTTTAGCAACACCAACTAACTAATACTTTGTTAGGTATGGCTATATATTTTGTAAAAGTAAAGCCACTTTATATACCTGTTGTTATCGTACGTTTACAATAGTTTTATGTCATCTAGTAGCAATTTGTATATTTGTATACAAAGTTAGTCCTTACTCCTTGATCTATTTCTAGATGGCATTACTGAAAATTGCAGTCAGACCTATTCCTATGTCATTCTTATAGTCTATGGTTTTTATTTATCTGTAACAAAGTGAATAAAAATTAAAAACATTGAAGATACATTGAAATTTAGAAAAAGTTGCTAATTATAGATTCATTCTTAAGATTTATTTATAATGGCTTTAAGGAAAGCTCTAGTTAAATTTATTAGCTTTAAAACTACTCGGCATAATCTTAAAATTAGATCTTTAAGTACTCAAAATGCACAAAAAGAAGAAAATAGTGACAAAAAACAGACACATTTTGGTTTTGAAACAATTAACGAGGAAGAAAAGTCTAAAAAAGGTACATAAGTAACTTTTCTTATGACGCCGTTTATTTTAACTTGAATGTGATTTTTTATAACCTTAATTTGGAATATTATAAAATTGCAGTCAAAGATTCACACCGTTCACCTAGTTTATTAGATTGTAAGTAGTTGATAATGTTTTATATTACTTTATACATAGGTAAACTCAATTTTGATATTTCAGTGCATGAAGTATTTGAAACAGTGGCCAATAAATATGACTTGATGAATGATGTGATGTCTCTGGGTATTCACAGAGTTTGGAAGGACATATTTATGCAGAGATTAGCTCCTACGCCTGGAACAAAGTTGCTTGACATGGCTGGTGGCACAGGTAAATAATATACAGCATTATTCACTTATTATTTTGATCATTAAGACTGATTTTAAACCAACATAATTTTTTATGTTTTTTTGAATAAAATGAACGTAGCCTTTCACACTTTCTTGTCTGACAAATAAAACTTTAGCGATGTGTTTAATAAATTGTTTTAATATTTTTTTAAATTTATTAAATTGTTTAATAAATTTTCAGGTGATATAACATTTCGGTACATAAATTACTTGAGGAATATTGGAAAACGGGATACAGAAAAGTGTAGTCATGTCACAGTTAGTGATATCAACCAGTCTATGTTAGATGTTGGAAAGCTAAGGGCAGAAAGGTCAGAATTTTATTCTCAGAGAGTATAGTATGAACCTTTAAAAAAAAACTATTTTGGCCAAAATGCTTTCTAACCTAGAGGTTAGGAAAATGTTGTTCAAAAGACTACTCTAAGAATTACAGATTTATACATATAAGTTTGTTTTTAGCATAATATAGAGTAACTAAACCTAATGAAAGTGATTTAGACAGGGTTACACAAATGATCCACTGGTGTCAATAGACTGGTTGTGTGCTGATGCTGAAACATTGCCATTGCCCGATGAAAGTTATAATGCATACACTATTGCCTTTGGAATCAGAAACTGTACGCATGTTGACAAGGTATATTTATTTGATTTTGTTACCTCTTTTTTTCCATTGATATCAAAATGAAAATAATTTTCAAAAATGTCATAACAGTCTTATGTATGATACAGTATTGTGATTACTTTATAAATTTAAAGATATCAGAGAGGACCTAGTATGTCTTTAAGTACATTATTGTTTCTACATATTTAATGAACTAAATGAATAATTGTTTATAAACCAGGTATTAGAAGAGGCATACAGAGTTTTGCAGCCTGGAGGACGTTTCATGTGTTTAGAATTCAGTCAGCTACCGAATGCACAATTACAATGGTAGTTATTGCTTATCTTAAAAATGACTTTCAAATATTATTAATGTTTAGTGAAGTTGTACCTATGGTAGACTAATCCTTAATGAGAAATGAGACAAAATAGCACATATTTCCTAGCTGCGGCTTACGGTGTCTATAGGCATTTAACCAAATCATAGGTGAACCTACTCATTTGCCTATCATTAAAAAAATGCTCGGAATCTGTTTTTCTAATCATTCAAACTTATCCCTTCCAGACCAAAACATTTTGCACTATAATTTATAGTAATCCTTAGCACGTTCTATATACAGTGTAAACTCTATATAACGACACTGAAGGGACTGTGCATTTGATAGTGTTATAAAGACTTGTCGTTAAATGGAGAGAAGAAAAGGTGGATGGAAGACAAGCTAAACCAACTAAAGCCAATTGAT
>DWCF01002547.1:0-23468 GCA_018230265.1 Delias oraia | reverse complement strand
GGTTGTGTAATTTTATGTGTATAATAACTGAGTACTAAATAACTGAAGCGGAAGCTTCTATAAAAACTAGTAAAAAGGACGCATTCAAAATAATATTAGATTAATATATATATTCATATTTTTTATAATAAAGCTTATAAAGGTTCGGGTGGGTCTCTATACGGTAAGAGAATACCACCCATAGACAACACGCCGTAGTGCGCATTGATTGTGTTGCCGGCTTTTTACGCCACTTAAGCGTTATTTTTAAGGGCGTCCAATTTCCTCACTCACTCAGCGAAATACAGTACAAGTACCGTTTCACGTTGAATATTCTGTGAGCCTGTGGTATAACTCCGGACGAGCCGGCCCAACTAGTGCGTCCACATATGCTTCAGCAAGGTTCTCCCACGGGTAATAATAAATAAAATAATAATAATAAAGATACATAAAGATAGCTTCTTGTAATAAAAATCATAACTACTATAATTCGCAGCGAGTGAAAATAAATCAAATAGTTTGTATTAAATATAATTCAATAGAGTCACGTTTTACATCATGTGAATAGAAGTTTGTAAACAATTTTCCTTCAGTTATCGGATGTTTTGGTCACAAAGCACTTTCTAAAAATCTCATTCTAGCACCTTTGTCGCGAACGCTCCAATATTAATTTCTTATCAATACACTGTTCCGTTATCTCATTTCGTTGGACACCAGTGTGACCAATTGAGCGTTAACCGACTTTTATAAAGGCCTTTTAAAATTTCATTGTACCAAGTACAACTTCGGATAACATTGTGCTTGAAGTAATGTCCTGGGATTTAAATGAGAAAATTGAGAAATCAAATGAAGATTAAAATCCATACTAATACAATACGAGCTGCGAGAAATTTAATAGATTATCTATGGTTTTATGTCTAACCCTTAATAATAAGTTTTAGAAACTTTAACATAAGAATAAAAAGTGTAAACCTTACAACTCGGAGCCTTCAAAGAACAAAGCATGCTTTGTCCAGCTGGAGTTGGTGCCCAGTAAGTAACCCGTGGGAGAGCCATGTTGAAGCACACTTACACTGTATTTGTCGCTGACGTACAAATTGGACCAGGTTGTCCGAAGTGATACCACTGGCTCACAGAATATTCGGCGTGAAGCGGTACACGTGCTTTGTTGAGTGAGTGAGAATATCGGAGGTTCTCGAAATTATACCGCTTAAGCATAAAATAAAACCTAATTGCGATCGCACAACCCGCCTGCCAATCGTGGCAGTTATGGCGAATACCCCCCATGGAGGTCTGAAAGGGAGGCCTATGGCTGAAATGATGATGATAAGGCGGCGTAAAAAGCCGACCTAACAACCAAAACGCGGGCTGTGACGGAATTGTTCACTGACGGCGGTGTTCTCTTACCATATAAGAGATTCACCTGCTCCGTTGTTCGTAATACCTAAAATGCTCAGCGTAAAACGGTACTTGCACTGTGTTTAGCTGAATGAGTGAGAAATCGGAGGCCTTTGAAATTATACTGCTTAAACGTCATAATGTTGTTAACGTTGTCCATGGATGGCGGTGTTTTCTTACAACATAGGAGACCCACCTGCTCCGACACAGTATGTCCATGGGGAGCTGAAACTCCTGCTCGTTTGCCTGACATTGTTGCCTCATAAAACAAGCAATTTATGTAGTCCCAAAAGCGTATAGTCATAGCGAAACTAGTGAAAAGATCGCAATATTTTCGATCACACTCGCCTCCATTCTTTGGCGAAATTCAGCATAGCAACGCTGCCCCTTAAAACCATACGAATCCTTTCAGTGCCAATTATTTCAACTCGATAAATACTAAGTTCGCTCGCCATTTCTAAAACTGCAGTCCTATGCGGCCGTATCCATAACAACATCGTTGTTTTGCCGATCCCCTCTTCATTTTTGTTTCTTTTAACTTTTTTCGCGGAACCGTCGGCTGCACGCGAATCTATGCTCTTTGTGTATGGCTGTATGTTGTTTAAGAGGCCTCAGGACAGTGTTTTATTTTTTTTTCGAAAGAATCCGCTGCTTCGATTCCAGAACCACGAGTTTTATGCGATGCCATTGAAATAGATGTTATGGTTTTTATGATTTTTGATTTTGGCAATGGCGTATATTGTGTTTGGAGATTATGTTTTGCAGTAATGATCTATTGTAATATCGAACACTGATTATTTACTTCCTATAATATTAATTAATTCCTTATTTACCTCAATGACAGATTCGATTTAGTTACTTCAGCTGAGGTTTTTTTTAAAAGGTGGGTCGCCTATATGGTAAGAGAACACCGCCGCCCATGGACAACCGCGCCATAGTCTGCGCGTTGTTTGTGTTGCCGGCTTTTTACGCCGCTTTAGTGGCACTTTTAAGGGCTTCGGATAACGTCACTCACTCTGCGAAAGTATAAGTACAGTTTCACGCTGAGTATTCTGTGAGCCCGTGGTATCATTTCAGACGAGCCAGCCCAATTAATGCGTCAGGATATGCGTCAGCATGGCTCTCCCACGGGCGCGACAGTATTCCAGAAACCTAGCACTTCCAGACACCGAATAAATTTTAATTAGTAATTGTCCGAACCGTGATTCAAACCCGATATCTCTCGCTTCACGGCACACTTTTAAAACCATTAATCTACGAGGCTCTCAAGATCTTAAGAAAGCCATCGAAATAAATAACAACCTACTCTCGTTGAAGCAATACATGACAGTAAGAGATCGGTTACATGCCTTTGGAGAAAATTATCAGGAAAATGGATGCAGACTTTCTGGCTGTGGTGATTTTATTCTTCGTCTGTTTTAATACGATTGGATTTTTACCAAAAAACGTCGAATTGACAACTTTTCTTTTTCGATATTTATGAAACTGCAATATAATAGTTTTATTTGACTTTTTTACTGTTGTTAAAAACGTTTCATTACATCTGATATACAAGAAAATATAGTTAGTATTTTATTATATTCATAATAATAATTTATTTCTCTTACATTGCAATCTACAATTATACCACATCACAAACAAATTTGATATATATGACTAATAAACTATAATATACTAACAATTTCACAAAAGCACATGTAAATGATATTTAAGAGATTATGTAGTTAAATTTAATAAAGTATAATTATTCTTGTATTTAAATAATTGAAGTAAAATCTATTTATTTTATTACTTTGCAGCGTTGGAAATCAATGTTCCATAATAAGATAATCATTTTATAAAAAAAGTTTTCGTCATCACTATTTTTATTTTTTTATTATGGTAGTAGCTTCTACCAGAATGCTAGTTATAGCATTAGATCGTGCTTTGAAGAGTTCGCTTGAATCTCATCTCAAAAGATAAATGATCTTAAAATATTACTAAAGACTCTCAACCTTCTAAGACACTGCTAAGTGTGAATAGGTGACCTAAATATGTGAACTGAAATAGCCATTCATTTTGAGACTTAAACTCTCGAAAACTGACCACAGAGAATATTAAACCCTTTCTTCAGTTCCGTTTCCAAAATCTCAACTTTAAAGTTTGAAATTAAATTTTATTCTAGTTTTCGCAAAATCACATAATCTTGTAGGTATTTTTATGTTATTTTTTTAGATATAAAGTATGTAATTTTTTAAAAATAAAAAGTAATTAAAGGTAAAGTATACTTTAAAGAAATTGCATAATCTAGAAGTTTTATAATGTCATAAATTGTCTATACATATAATAAATATTACTGTTTTTAAGCGGGATAAGCCTAGGATAAGCGGTCCTCCACCCATGGACGTCACTAGACCTTGCAGAGTCGCGGGTGCGTTGCCCGCCGTTTATGGATAGGTACGCTATTTTGATGTTTCCTAGTCGTATTGGTTTGGAAGTACAATATCTATGGGCAGGTGGTGGTATATCTATTGAGTGGTGGTGCACGGTACACAAAATCTGTGGAAAATTATCCAAAAATATGTCTTAAGTTAAAAGTTACTTATGTAACTTTTTATTATTTTAATATTTTATTTTTTAATTACATGGATATATATTATCTTACATGCTTACACTAATTTACATATTTGCGAAATTGGCCATGAAAATTCAGCTCTAATGTCACTTTAACCTTTTAAACTAATCTGTGGTCGAGCTTCTGACGCAACGTTAGGGTCAATCCGACCTCTGGCAAAAATTATGCTAAGCATTCGACCTACAGACGTTCCAAGAAGCAGGTATATTTTTGTTTAGCTCCTTAATAAATTATGTTTTACATTTAATAAAAGTTTGGTCGCTTTTCGTTGAACTTCCATAGACACTGTCAAGGATTTCTTGTTTTTGATTATTTGTTGTCTATAAATTATCTCGTATCCGATTTTTTGAATAAATGTGTTTTTTATTCAGCTAAATGTGCTCAAAATTTTACTTATTATAATATCTTCGACTTGGTGACGATATAAATAATTACTCCAGAAATTGTTCTTTTATTAACTCTTTTATTCCGTTGGGTCGGCTCGTCCGAAGTGATACCATAGGCTCACAGAATACTCAGCGTATAGCAGTGGTTGTACTTGAAATGGTACTATAGAAATGGTACTGTGTTTCGCTGAGTAAGCGAGGATATCGAAGGCCCTTAAAATTGCTGCTTAAGCGGGATATATAGCCGGAAACACAAACAGTGCGTGGCTATAGCGCGGTTGTGCATCGGCGATAGTATTCTCTTACCATATAGGAGACCCAGCTGCTCCGTTATCCGCTATAGAATAAAAAATCTTTAATATAATCTTTTTCATGCCTACAAAACGTAAGCAGATAAAATCTAGATTACGAAGATAAGTCAATGACCATTCCACAAGTAATTGTGAGGAACTAGTGTAGCGGTTATAGAGAAAAAGAGGCAAAAACATTGGCTCAACACTTTCTATCTGCGGTTACGGTGGTTTAAGGTATTAGAGTTTGGTTGAATTCGCCAAAGTCTAATACGATTTTAAAGATTTAAATTTCTCTCATTTATTAACTCATTTAACCAATAAATTATTATTTAAGTAATTTTTTAAGCAATCAGTTAGATTTAAGAACTACGTAATTATTTTTGTATTTATTTTTAATAATTTTTGTGAGAGAGCCATGTTGAACCATATGCTGACGCATCAATAGGACCGGCTCATCCAAAGTGACACCACGGGCTCGCAGAATACTCAACGTGAAAGGGTAGTTGTACTTGAAACGGTGCTTCTACTGTTTCCCTGAGTGAGTGAGGATATCGGAGGGCCTTAAATGTGCCGCTTGAGTTGCGTAAAAAGCCGGCAACACAACAAATGCTCAGACTGTAGCGTAGTTGAGCATGGGCGGCGGTGTTCTCTTACCATTTAGGAGACACACCTGCTCCGTTGTCCGCTATATCTATATCTCTGCGTTTGCTGTTGGTTGGTTGCTTCGGCATCTTCTATCGCATATATTAGGGAACTATTTTTTATTCGGACTTATACCTGCAACTGAAATTCATGATCGAACATTGAGGCATAGGACAGAGGACAGAGCAGGTGGGTCTTCCTATGGTAAGAGAATCTAATATAACCGCCGCTCATGGATATCCGTGCAACAATTCGCGCTCAATCCAAAAAGACAATGATCTTCAAGAAAAAGCATAAACAATCAAGCCAGCGTAATTGTCAGCAACAAAAAGTAAAACCGGCAAGTGTATGAATGGGAGTCACCGGAATCGTCGGGAGAACGATAAAAACGACGAACCATATTCGAGAAATGATTAAAAAAGAAGAACGCCCGGCACGTACCAGCCTCTTGTAAAAAGAAAACTATTCCAACGGAGCGTGAATGAAAAACACCGACGCCGGTAACCGTAATCTTGTGATTTTTATTTTTCATCTCCTGCACTTTTATTTGCTTAATTCTTACTCTTATTGTGGCCGTATGTGGGTCAGACTTTTTGGTCTCACACCAAGGTCGGAGTGTTTGCTCGTTTTGTGGTAATTATGGTGCGATTGAACCTCAATACGGCTTTCATTGTTTTGTTATTGCGATTGAAATTGAAACTGGGTTGCACTTGGTTCCTGAATGAGCATTTCATAGGAAGTGATTATAAGGCCGTCTGTTCTGATGATTAAAGATTTTCCAGTCTTTTTTCAATATAGCCTGAAAAACATAAGACATATTGCCAATTTCATACACGAATATACATAATTTCAGCCGTAAGACGTCCACTGCTGGACGTGGGACCTTGTACTTCCATGAATAAAATTGTGTATCATCATGTCATTTGGGAGGGTGGTTGCCTTAATCGCCACACTTGGCAGGCGTGTTGGCGCTCGCAGTTCAGTTATATAGTCCGCGGAGGACGCTGCTGCCCGCCCTCCGATATTCCCTTAGTCCCTTAGATTTGGGGAAGCGCAATTCTAAGCCGGCGATTCACGGCGAAAAAATTAAATTGTAGTAATTCATACAGTTTTTTGGTACATATATACCTCTTTATAAAATGAGTCATAACATATTCTATATAACTCTCTTGATGTTCATTTGTTTACTAAAACGAGACAAAACAGTACCTAAGATCTTTTTGTATTAAAGTTTATTAAGAGAGTTTAAATTTACAAGTAGTTAAAATTTAATTATTATTATTTAAAATATTATACTGGCTAACTATATTGCAATTCAATATATTTTTCAAATTTGATGCCGTTTTGTTCATATTTGATATTATTTAAAAGTTATGCGTTCGTTTCCCGAGAAAGAAACGTTTTAGACGCAGAAGTGATTATCTTTTATGGAAGTCCGTTCTTTTGAATCATTATACGCGTGTATATGTCTTACGCGTGTTTGCATAAGAGTTTTTTGTATATCTATTTGCCTATTATCGAACATGATACAGATGTTCTATCATGGCGTCCATTTGGCAGCAAATAACACAGTGGATTGTCTACTAAAATCAATTGATTGTCTTTGAAGAATACCATAAAATATTTGGCGATAGCAACGCAGGGAAAACACCTCTCTAGAGTATGTAATTTTTTTATGGTATAGAGGACAACGAAGCAGGTGGGTCTCCTATATGGTATGAGAACACCGCCCCCCATCGCCAACCGCACCTCTATGAGCGCTTTGATTGTGTTGTCGACTTTTACGCAGCTTAAACGGTATAATTCAATAGGCCGATATCATCACTCACTCAGTGAAACACAGTACAAGTGCCATTTCACGCTGATCATTCTAAGAAAGTGGAACTTTCGACGAGCCGGCCCAGTTAGTGTATCATATGCTTCAGAACGGCTATCGCATGTGATATTTCCTTCTCCATTTACATCCGATTCCATATCGGCCAGCCACGCATGAACACGTGCAGAAGTGATAAGCCATATAATGAACCCAATTTCGCTCTTTCAGCCTCATATGACTCGATCGAGGGCGAAGCAATGATTCATTGTGGTTAACAATGTTGCCAGTTAATTGCCCAAGTTTTTGCCGTTACGGAGTCATTGACATTTGCATGAAATAAATTATATTCACATTAGCGGTACATAGTTGTCACGGTGTTATTATCTACATTTTTTATTGTCTATGATCTAATTATTGAGTTGCGTGAGTGTGGCCTAATATTTTTATCTGTATTTTTAAAAAGAATGTAATACTTTATGGCGTCATTTGTTTAGGCTGTTGTCATTAAATTGAATTAAAAATTTCTATCTATATTTTGTTCTTTTTATTATAGCCGACAACGGAACAGATGGGTCTCCTATATGGTAAGAGAACACCGCCGCCCATCACCAAACGCACCACAGATCGTGGTTTGGTTGTGTTGGCGGCTTTTTCGCCGTCTAAGCGACACTTATAAGGGTATTGGATATCCTCATTCACTCTGCGAAACACAGTTCAAGTACAGTTTCACGCTGAGTATTCTGGGAGCCTGTGGTATCTTTGGAGAAGTCGACCATATTAATGCGTCCGCATATGCTTCAGCATGGCTCTCTCACGGCTAAACATTTTATTACATATAAGTGACACTATTTTTAAAATATACACATACTTAATATTTTAATTATTGAATGTCTGCAGGTCTATCGAGATAAAAATTATTTTATTATTAACATAGGTATTAATGACAGGTAAGACTTAAGGTAGAAAAATTATATCTATATTTTTGAATTAGAAAGTATTTTGCGCTCTCTATATTTATAAATTTATTACAAAAGTCATATAAAAGGATTCTTAAGGTATTTGAATACGATATATACCTATATTATCTCTTTTTTTTCAAAATAATCCATTTAAATTAAAATGTTTAGTCTAAGAGGTTGTACATCCTAATAAATTTTTGTCAATTGTCATGAGATTGTTTTAAAATGAATTTTCGAAGTACACTGTGAAAATTGAATGAAAATCTCCTGTGATTGTAAAGATGGAGTCGAAGGCTGTCGCTAGTCGTAAACAAAAACGCGCCACTTGCAGCTTAACGCATTTAGTCATCGTTCCGAGTAAAAAGTAAAAATAACTATGACCAGAGTCTGCATCTGAGTCTCAAGGCCAAATCCTGACTTGGAGAGCGAGACAGATACACTATCAGCACTATGTAAGTGAAGGATGGAAACATCAGTGTCTTCGTCCTTTAAAAAGGGAAAGTGGTAGTTAGTGCGCTGGCGTGAGTGAGATGAAAAAATGTCCGAAGGGCAAAGAGAGATGCTTGATTAGTTTCAGTGTGTGTTAGAAGAGGATAGATATAGAACCGGTTAATTTTGAAGGGCTTTGGACCACGATGCTGCGGTATAGATGATTTTATTACACTGATTTATTATATTTCTAGTAAGTATTGTATTGAGATTTTATTTCTATTTGTTAGTAGGTTATCTTTTCATTGCTACATGGGTGTCTGTAGGCACTTGATGCAAAAACAATTGGGTCTAATTTAATGCTACGGAATACGATGCTTTTTTTCTTTATTGAATTTGTTTACACGACTGCTTACATATGCTTCCGTTTCATTATTTTTTTACAGGACAAAAACCAGCTATTTACCTTGGATACGAATAGACCTTTATAACCTACTTACTTTTTTTTCTTTTTCTTTATACTTGGCGCCAAAATCACTGTTTCAGTTATCTGTAATTTTTGGAAAAAAATATATCATTATTTATCTATGATATTTTTCTGTGCTTCCTGTTTTCAAATTTATACTACCAATTTAGAGACATACTCAAATTTAATTCCAAGTCTTATTATTTGAGGTAGATAGCTTATGACAATCTTACCAATGCCTTCGAAATCTTATAATAATCATAATCTATAGTCGAATAGATATTTTACGATTATAATTTATTACCTCAAAGATACTGTGTGCTGTTGTCATCCTAAATTTAATAAAATATACGGACGGTACTTAATTTTTTTAAATCTATTGAATATATAGATAATACGTTTTAGATTCATAATATATTAAGAATTTGGTTATTAAAAATGTTTTAGTGTAGTTTTCATAATCAATTTGACAGTTTCGAGTTGTCAAATTGACAGTTCGAAATAAAATCACCCATCGACAATTTCGTTGAAGTGATCAGTGATCACACTAGCCTCTTTGCTGTTGTTAAGTGAACTGTGTCCAAGACTGATTCGCAGGATCAGTGTGAACCAAGGTCAGGGGTGGAATAGAAAAGACATAGACTGGACTTTTACACAGTTTTAGAATTTCCTCAAGAAGGGAATAAGATTATTTTTATCACCTCCGATACTAAGTTATTACGTAGATACTATAGAGTAATATTTGTAACAAAGTTTTTAGTTTTACAAGTTTAACCTTAAAATAATAATAAATTAATGCACCCGTATGGTTCAATCATACAAAATAATTTAAAAAGTTATTTTTAAATCTGTTATTATATAAGCAATAACTTTATTAAATTAAATTCGGATATAGCTAATTAATCATAGGTTAATTGAAATTCAGCTTGCTATTCGGATTATCTTCTTTTATAGTATGGCAGATTCTTTATCGTAAGAGATCACCGCCCATGGAAAACCGCGCCAGAAGCCGTAGTTTTGATGCCTTGCTTTTTAAGCAATACTTAGTTTATTCAGTTAAATTAGGATATTGCTACTGAAAAATAGATAAATTGAAAATTCTGCTTGTTACTCCGATTAAGTTCTTTTCCAGTAGGCAACGGAGCAGGTGGGTCTCTAATATGGTAAGAGGACACCGCCGCCCATAGACAACCATGTCAATTTTCACGCATTTGTTGTGTTGCCGGATTTTTAAGCGGTCTTTTAAGGATCTGCGATATACTCTCAGCGAAACACAGTAGAAGTACCGTTTCAAGTACAACTACCGTTTTTTACGCCGTTAAATCCTTTCCCACTCACAAATTCTATCTTCCGATAGTAACAAGGAAGTCTCAAGGGCTTTATCTGTTCCAAGTCAACATTTACCAATACGTATTTGTGTCCACACATGCGCAAATATTAGCGTGTGCGTATGTATACTGCACAAGAATGCAACGCGTTGTTGACACAGCCAACTTTGATATTCCTTTATTTATTGCTATAAAAACCCTTTAACAATCTACATTCTAATATAAACTTTATCAATACATCACAGAGTCTAAATTCTAAATCATTTGTATACACTTAAGCTTGTATGAAACTAGGTTTAAATAGAAAATCTTCAACTAATTTTGTATAATTTTTATGTGCGATAAAGTGGAAATTGCTGTGTGCTTTCGTGTCGCTTACGTCTTTTCGAAAGAGACGTGTGGGGCATATTGAAATAAGGATTTATGCGTTGTGTCTGGTGTTTTGGCGAGATTCGCGGATAAAGATTTGTGAGGGATTACAAAATGGCGATTCCCGGTTAAAGCTGTGGTGAATTTTCCAAAAATAATTTGTAACAACGCCGTATTTGAATAACCGCGCCACAGTTCTCGCATTGGTTGAGTTGGTGATATTTTACGCCACTTAAGCTGCATTTTTTAACCCATCCAATATCCTCACTCACTCAGCGAAACAGTAAAAGCACTTTTTCAAGTATCACCAGCATTTCACGTTGAGTATTCTGTGAGCCTGTGGTGTCACTTCTGACGAACCGGCACAATTAGTGCATCCGCATATGCTTCAGCATTGCTCTCCCACGGGTGCGACATTATTAAGACACTCGCCCGGCCATATAATTGTCCGGATCCGATACCTCTCACTTTATGGTAGACTTATAAAACTACTTAGCTACTTACTAGTTGTATCGTAAACGTAGTATCTAACGAAGTAGTATAGTATACCGCCTTGTTCTGTCTATGGGCCAGTTTGTCCGGAGTGATACCTCAGGGCCTTCAGGCTCTACCAGCGTTTGTAGTATTTCGTTGAGTGACTGAAGTTACAGTATAAAAAAATATATATACGCACTAGCTTAAAAGCCAGCAACGCAACCAACGCGCATTGCAGCGTAGTTGTCAATTGGAGGCCGTGATCTCTTACCAAGGCACTCTGTTGTCCGCTGTATAATAAATAATAATATTTTTTTATTTCTTTCACAAAGGTATAATTTTTTGTATAATGAGTAGGCTTAGAGAATAGAATCTTAACGTAACGATATATCCCAAAACCAAACATTGTCAAATTAAAAAATCAATTTCCAAACACGTAAATGAAATGGAGAGTATCAAACTATCGGATATAAAAATATCTTTAAAAAAACACTTTCATTAAGTCTTTCCCACCGAATCTCATACAACCTGTTCTGACCGCCAACAAAAACATTATATTAATTTGGGATCCCCACAAAAAACGAAGATAGCCGATAAAAAAAGCTAATGGCCAAGAAAAGGAAAAAGGATTGAATAAAAAAAGGATAAAAATAAAAGAGTCACTTCGAAGAAAGGGTTCGGTGTATACATGGTGTTCAAAATATTTCATCACACTTTTTTGTTTGTTTAAATATTTTCTCTAAGAGTATTACTCTTTTTATATTTAGAAATAATATTTTAAATAAGATCTACAGCTATATTTTAAAAATGATTTATAGGATTTTTTATAGGAGTCTTCATCATCATCTCATGATGTCGTTGGACGTCCACGGCTGATCATAGGTCTCCCCTTGGGATCTCCATGCATACTTGTCGGAAACGACCTGCATCCAGCGTCTTCCGGTGACCTTTGTAAGGTCTCTTATAAGAGTAATAATAGTTATTTTTCTTTACAGGAATATAATTTTGTATAATATATATATAACGTATTATTTAATATTTTACAATAATTTAGTTAATACAAATGATAAATCTTATATTTAAGATTAAAAGATTAAAATTAAGTTACTACAGTCGACTTTAAGATGGTTATCTTATAAAGACTTCCAAATAATGGTAAAAAAAATTGTTTAATAACGTATGATTTAAAAAAAATTAAAAACGTCGTATGTTGACGTCATTCTCAAACGATTTGTCTCAAAACGGATTTTAACTTTGAAATAGTGTTGGCCAAGTGCAAGACTTGCTTGATCTTGGTCTTGCGCCAATACACCTGGTATTTATTGGTCTTGGTCTTGCAGCATGAGTTTTGCATGTCTTGAATTTACCTATTAGACTTTTGATATTTATTAAAGTTTACTTTAGATCTTATAAAAACCTATCAGAATAGGAACATTTTGAGCTTGAATTAGCATGGCCATAGTAAAGACCAACCAGATTTATAAAGTATGTCTAAAGATTTAATGAGAAATTCCAAAAATCACCGCCAAAAAATAGCTGCAAGACGCGCGAGTCTTGCAGGCTTAGTCTTGTTCTTGCTCGAGTCGTACACGGTCAGTCTTGGTCTTGCTAAACTTAGGCGGTCTTGGTCTTGGTCTTGCATTTGGGCTACACTACTTTGAAAACAGTCATTCTAATTAAAGAATTTTAATTTAAAGTTAATTTGTTTATTAATTAATGGAAGTCGATTGAATTATAACAGAAGTATTGTTTACAATAAATTTTAAGTGTTACACATAACTATATAGTCTTTTATTTATTTTGTAGAAGATGTATTTTTGTCACTAACAAAATGCGTTTTTATCATTTAAAAGTCGTATAAATAATAAAAAAAACGAATATAATGTTTTATTATTAAGGGTTTGTTTTGCAATTGAATAATTTATTTCCAAATTGTGGTTTTATTTTAATTTTATACCCAGTGTTGCTGCTTAGTTTGGTTCGCCGGTTTTTCTCCAAACAGGGTAGGCTTGGAACCGGTAGTAGAGTCAACGTTCAAAAGTGATTGTAAAATCCTAATCGATAAAAGTATCTTATTTTTATTAATTTTTCACATAAAAAAGTTAGTATATATTTTTTTACAAATGAAACCATCCTGTACGGATCTGTGACATATATTTTCGAGTTGCACCGCGGTCAGACATTCCATGTCAGGATAATTTATTTAGAAATGCAGATATTTTATTAAACAGACAGAAGAATAGCCTTAGAAAACTTTTAATTGGACAATGTTTTTGGATACATTGTGTTTTGTTTACGGCTAGACTAGTTTCTACCTACGTCGTCACTTGTGTTAGCTTAAATCAATGCTTAAATCACATATTACAAGTGAAAATATACGACAAATATTTAAATTCGTATAATAGTCTCTGATAATGTAACAATTTCAATAAGGTTTTATCGGGGCCTTTGAAATTATACAGTTAAAGCGGCGTAAAAAGCCGACAACTCAACTATAGCCTGCTTAGTAGCGTTTTTGTCCGTGGGCAGCCATGATCTTTACCCATAGACAAGATCCGTCTGCTCCGTTGCCCGCTATACCATAAAATGTGTAGCTAGCTTAACAAAACAGTTATTCATGGCTGCGCTATACTGAAGCATTTGTTGAGGCACTTATTAGACCATCTCATTGGGATTCCATAAGCTTATAGAATAATGTGAAATAATTGTATTCGCTGAATGAGTGGGTTTACAGGTCCATCAAGTTTCAACCGCCGCTTTAGTAAATCGCGGCGTAAAAAGGCGACAACGCAACCGGAGCGCGGATCACTGAGCATCAGTGACCTATTAACATCATGAGATCAACTTGCACTGATGTTACTATATGAGATGATTTAATAAAACATCTAGTCCACACAATCTTTACTATGTATCTAAAATATGAACGGCGTAAGAAGATGCCTTCATCGCGTGGATAATTTTCTGTTGTTCAATTAACTATTAAAAGAGTTTCTTAACACTGTCACAGCCGTGAAAGAGCCATGCTGACACACAAATTGGGCCGGCTGGTTCCAAATGATAGCACGGGCACACAGAATACTCAACGTGAAACGGTACTAGAACTGTGTTTTGCTGAGTAAGTGAGGATATTGGAGGCCCATAAAAGCTCCTAAAACCAATACGCGGACGTGGCGGTGGACAGTGGCGTGGTTTTCCATGGGTGACCCACCATATAGGAGACCCACCTGTTCCATTCTATACCATAAAAAGAGTGATATGTAAGTAGTTTAATCAATAATATATTTTATTTTTTAATTAATATTTATTATATCTAATGGGAACTAGTTTTTAAATTATAGTAAAAGATATAAAACCTGTGTGGTTACAATATTTGTATTGAATCTCATTTTCAGTTAACAGACACAGATGTGCGTCTGTAAACAGAATCACGTGATTTTAACTCAAATATACATAACAGCTTGGGAGTTAGCCAGACTTCTCATTTAAGGTGAGGTTGCCAACAGGTGTCCGTCTCACCGGACGCTTCATTTAATCAGATTCTCTAATCCTGATACTTTGCTTTAAAAATCAAATCAAAAATTATTTATTTATCGTAGGATTTAATAGTCACTCTTTTCTTAATTTTCTTAATATAATTTACTTATAATAAAATTTACGCCGTTACCAAAACACTAACGTAGAGCAGTACGTAAAGCAGTAACGTATATACTGACGCACTAATTGAGCCGGCTCGTTCGAAGTGATCGTAACAGGTGGGCGTCTTTGGGGTGGCCTATGTCCAGGAGTGGACTTGATAGGCTGATGAAGATGTTCGAAGTGATACCACGGGCTCACAGGATACTGAGCGTGAAATAATAGTTGTACTTGAAACGGTGCCTCTACTGTGTTTCGTTCAGTGAGTGAGGATATCGGAGGTCCTTAAAAGTTCCGCTTAGATAAGTAGTGTAAAAAGCCGACAACGCAACCAATGCAACGCACCTGCTCCGTTGTCCAATATAATATATATAAAAAAAGTAGATAAAGTATCAACATTAACACATCCCTTTCCCAACGTTTATAAATCATCTGAACCGATGGAAGATAATAAAGCATTCTCAGTTTTTGTTCACGTACATACATTACCCAAATATAATATAACAGATATATGGGATTTGTCCGATAGTCAGGTTAATCACTACCGCCCATGGACAACATCGCCTAAATCCGTGCTTTAGTTGTGTTGACGGCGTATGACGCGACAAGTTAGTGTTTTTTTTATTCTATAGTGGACGGAGTATGTGGATCTCCTATATGGTAAGAGAACACCTCCGCCCATCACCAACCGCGCCACAGTCCACGCTTTGTTGCGGTTGTGTTGCCGGCTTTTTACGCTGCTTAAGCGGCACTTTTAAGGGCCTCCGATATCCTCACTCATTCTGCGAAACAGTTCAAGTACCGTTTCACGCTTAGTATTCTGTGTGCCCGTGGTATCATTTGACGTTTCGGACGAGCCGTCTCAATTTGTGCGTCAGCATATCCTTCAGCATGGCTCTCCCACGGGTGCGACATTATTAAGACACTCGTCCGGCCACTGTCAAACCCTTTCAGAGACCGAATAAATTATAAATTAAATTATAGTTGTCCGGCCCGGCTTTCGAATCCGATACCTCTCGCTTCACAGTACACTTTTAAAATCATTAACCTACGAGGCTCTGCGATATTCAATCAGCAAAATAGTGCAAGAACTATATCACACCGATATTCTCTGAGACCATGGTATCAGACTGGTATCATGATATCACTTCGGACGACCCAGTTAGTACGTCAGCATATTTTAGCACTTTACGGGATAACAATGCAAGGAAATTTTTAGCTTGATTTTATAACAGACTACTGTTGACTGTATATCTGAATTATTTCCGTGGTAAAGAATTTAAAACCATCAGTTCCTGATTTTAGCACATGTAACGAAACAACTCAAATATAATATAAGTACAAAATGGGTTTATGAAATAAAAGTTATTTTTTTAGGATTGGCAAATATTACACGGGCTCGAATAACAGACAGCAGAGGGGCTGATGTGGAACTTTCCGTTTTAATTAAATGATATATTTATGATTATTGTTTCAACATTGTGGGTTGCTTTTTTTAAATTGTATGGTATAGCGGATAACGGAGCAGGTGGGTCTATTATATGGTAAAGAATACCACCGTCCATGGCCAACCGCACTATAGTTTGAGCATTGGTAGTGTTGCCGGCTTTTTACGCTTTTTAAGCAGTAATCCTCAATCACTCAGCGAAACAATTAGAAGTACCGTTTCAAGTACAACTATTTCGCGTTGAGTATTCTGTGAGCCGATGGTATCCCTCCAACGAGCCGTTCTAATTAGTGCGTTAGCATATGCTTTAGCATGGCTCTCCCACGGGTGCAAAATTATATAGTTTAATTTATTAGTTATAATTATTATAGTTTATATAATTTAAGACAGTAAAAATATTTTAAAAAGAAATAAGTGAATATAAACATTCAATTGATTTTCAATTCAGGTACAAAAAGGTTTTTAATAATTAAAGGTTTTTCAGTTAGAAAATATATTTTGATATGTTCAAAGAAATTTAACGCGAGGACGTATTAAAAATATTGTGGAAATAAATATATAAATTTGAAATAAATCGTACCGTTTCCCTCGAACCTAGTTGTACCGAAACAATTATTGTACTGAAATATTTTGAGTTTTAATTTATGAAAATAATTAATTTAAAAGGTGCTTTCGTTCATTTTCAGCCGACCTGTCTCTGTTGCTATGCGGAGAAATGTAAACAGGACACAGGGATGACATATTTTTAAAATTAATGTTATTTTATAAAATCTTTAAATTAATGTATGTTATGAATCGATCCTTTCTTTCAAGTTAAATCTGATTTAAATATTTTTTATATAAAAGGAAAGGCTTAATTAATAGTCCTTGTTGGACCACGGGTACGTTGCCGGCCTTTAACCATTACGCTCTTTTGTGAAGTACCACAAGTCGTAATGCACTGGAAATAATTCATCAGGTTGGTGTGGTCCCACAAAGTGGAGCGCGGTACAAATTAAATATTTTATTACCAAAGAGATTGATTTTCGCTAGTTTTTTAGTACCTTAGGTAACTTAAGGACTACATTTTATGTAATCATGGTACATATTATATGACTATAAAACATAGAAAAGATATTTTACAGTAATTTTTTTGCAAATATTGTTGAATAATCCATAGGAGAGCCACGCTGAAGCATATACGGAAGCACTAAATAGGCCGGCTCGTCCGAAGTGTTACCACGAGCTCACAGAATGCTCAACGGAAACGGTACTTATACTGTGTTTCGCTGAGTGAGCGAGGATATCGGAGGCTCTTAAAAATGCCGCTTATATGCCGTAAAAAGACGGCAAGACGACCAATACGCGGACTGTAGCGCGTTTGTCCACGGGTGGCGCTGTTCTCTTACCATATAGGAGACCCATCTGCTTCGTCGTCTGCTATACTATAAAAAATAAAGTCTTGCCGAATTTTTAATAACGTTTTATGTGTAGCAACTTTTGTACCAGTCAAATGGTTCGTAGTCGTATCTGGTTTTAAAAAAATAAATATGCTAAAATATTAGTAACTTAATTAAAAAATCAATGAATTAGATTAAAAGAAAGTAAGTTGTGACAACCCTCAGGGTGTAGGATGAACGGTTGCTGTTTTTTCATTTAGGAATATTTTCCTTGGCACATGATATTTTTTCAACATGTTTTCCCAGTTGTAAGATAAACTACACTCCATCAAAAGTACCTACCGGCTATATTTCTGTTACTATGACATTTTTAAAATTTCGGTTCTTGTTAAGTAATGAGAATTTCGGATCTTAATTAGAAGGAATAATATTTATTTTTATACCAGATTTTTAATATCTCACGGATCCTTAAGATCTCAGGGCTCCAAATTAGAACAAACATTTAATACCTAACTTATTAACGTATTACTTGAAATAATGTCTATATACTTTGTCAATGTCTCGCTGACTTACATATTTTGTAGTTAAAAAGAGTCAGAAATTATGAATAAATTATCTTATTTTAACAGTTTTTTTATTAAGAGAACATCGCCGCCCATGAACAACCGCGCCTCAGTCCACGCATCGATTGTGTTATCCGTTTGTGTACTCCGATATCGTCACTCACTCTGCGAAACACAGTACAAGTACTGTTTCACGCTGAGTATTCTAAATAAATTGTACAAATATACAATCATTATTATAAATATTAAAAATATACAATTTACTTATTTAATTTATTTTAATAATAGTAAGATGATTATGTAAAGAAAAATAGTAGTTTTCTTTAATTGATTGAATTTGATTAGAATTTGGACCGAGTGTAATGTCTATATTGCTGGTAATATCCATGGGCGGAGAATCACTTAAAGGTCAGCCTCCTGCTGATTTGCCTCCAAATTTTCATTTAAAAAAATTATCAAAAAATATTTTATGCAATTTAACTGACCATTCAGTAGATAATTTTCAAAAATATCTTTGAATATGGATCCAAAACCTCTTTATCCAATTCTGATAGTGGTCTGTGATTTCAAAAAAATTAAGATATCCCAATTTACACAATTTTAACTGTTGTTGTAATAATTATTTTGATTTCTTTATGTTACAAGACCAAGTACTTTCGGAATGAAAATTAGATAGAATGTGACGAATTTCTTTTTATCGTTTCTTCCTTGTCACCGTTAAGACCAAAGGCTGATCTGAGTACAACCGTGACGTCACGGACGAACGGCGCGGGCGCATTCGTAACGCACAGCAGTTTAAAACATCGGTAGATAATTTATTATTCACAGATTTCTGTAGAGAAATCTCCGTGAAATTCACTGTCACCTAATAGAGCGTATTTTCTATGTATTACATTTGTAGGTTCATATTATTTTTGGGATAGAACGCACCGGTGTAGGCATGACTCTTCTATGGTAAGAGATCACCGGAATTCATAAACAATCTGCGTTCTGGTTGTTTTGTGGATCTTTACGCCCTTAAACAGTATAATTTCTTTAATATCCGCAATGAGTCAGCGAAATACTAATACTGTTTCAAGTTTGTTTTCTGTAGTATTCTGTGTATCATTCGGATGAATTGGTCCAATTAGTGCCTCGGAATATGCTTCAATATGGCTCTCTTACTTGAGAGAACATACATATTGCTCTATGTTCCAAATCGGAAACTGTGGAATCAACTACTTTTCGGTTTTTAGATTTTGATGGGTCCTATTTACTGAGGGTTTATAATTGGACCCGGTAGGTGGAGGACAATATCTACCTAGTCCACTAACAAAAAACAAAATGAATCGATAGACTTATACCAAATTAATTCAAAAAGAATAAAACTGGTGTAACTACAGCTTTTTTATTCTATTGCGGACAACGAAGCAGGTAGGTCTCCTATATGGTAAGAGAATACCACCCCCCATGAACAACCGCGCCACATTCTGCGCATTGGTTGTGTTGCCATCTTTTTACGCCACTTAAGTGGCATTTTTATGGACCTCCAATAACCTCACTAACTCTGGGAATCATAATTTTCCAAAATAAACAACCTTCAGCGCCTGCATCTAATACTTCATGTATTAAAATAAAATCCGAGAAAACTCACATACCTAATATAACACAAAATAAAAAAAATCGTTAAGTGAAACCTAAATTAATATTTTTTTTGCAATCATTTTACTTTGGCTTCTCTTAGCGACATAAAATAAACATTCGCAATTATTTTCTCCATACTGAAATAAAAGCATACTTTATAACAATTTACATTATTTATATGTATATAATTATAAGCGATATTTTATTTCATATAATAAAAATATCTATAAATTTTATATAGAACTATGAAAAGTCTTTTAAGTCACCTTTTCTGCAAGGTCGAATGTAGAGAATTTTGATTTATATAACCTTAATTTCTATTAATTTAGTTATCGTTAACAAATTCACTATATAGATAGACTTCATCGATTTTATTCTATGTTAAATGTCATTACGCTTTAATTCAACCACGGTTCAAATTTTTTTACAAGTGTAATTCCCAGCGCCCATTTTTTGTACTTTTTCGTCCAATCTTGAGAGAGTTGGCTTATAAACTGTTAATTTTGGCATCTTAACTGTCAACAATGAACCGTGAATGAAGCGCTCTTGCGCTTTTTAGAAATTAACTGTGCATCTCAAGGGAAAATCATTTCCGTGTCAGTATATTATTTGAAAAATAAATCGAATAACTGAAAATACTTTTATTTATATTTATTTTCTCAAAGCTAAGTGATTTAAACAGTCTACCATGAAGCGAAAGGTATCGGGTTCGCGGGGTCCGGACAGTTATAATTTAATTTATAATTTATTTGGTCTCTGAAACGACTTGATTGTTGCTGGGCGAGTATCTTAATAAATGCCCAATAAAAACTCGCCTTGTTTGTAATCGTGTAAACAAAAAAAATAATTAATCGAATAAGAAGTTTCAATTTATCGGTTCCGTGGAAAACTCGAAGACGTGCAAGTGAAAGAAATCCATCATATTAACTTTTTGTTATATTACAAGTGTAACGGTGTTTTGACGTCTTTGAACTAGGTTTGTTAGCTAACTCCAAATAGGCTCATACAGGATTTTTTTATTACATACTGGACTACAGAACCAGCGCGTACTCTGATGGCATGGCCTCGTTGCCCATGAACAACCGCACCACAATCCGCACTTTAGGTTGTATGAGCCGTTCCAAATAATGCGTCAGGATATGCTTCAGCGTTGCTCTCCCACAGGTGCGACAGGATATGCTTCAGCGTTGCTCTCCCACGGATGCGACAGTGTTGAGACTCCTTAAAAGACCGAATAAATTATAAAATAAATAAAAAAAAATGGATTTTCCGGCTCGGGATTCGCACCCGATACATCTCGCTTCATGGTCGACTTATTAAACTACTTAGCTGCGAGGGTTTCAATTTTTTTTTATTTTGATTTGTTCTTGTTTATCTAAAGATTATTATTTATAGCTTTTAAAACATAGTGGTATAACTAATTAAAAAATTAAATATCTTTATTAATCTTAATTTCGTTATTACACATTTTCACACGAGACTCATACTAATAGGTGATGGCAAGCACTTAGTGATTCGTCTGTTAAGCTTCTGTCCGACCAATCGTGACTATCTTTTTACTGGTACACACTACCTGAGATAATATATAAAGCGATAGCTGGTAGAAAAAATTCAGTCATCCATAAATATTTATAGTGATACATACAATTAATTAAGTATTCACTGTAAGCTTATAATATTTAGTAAATTATTGCAATATTAGAACAGCGTATGTCTTTATTCTATTTATTTATAAGCAATTTGCCAAATTCTTAGCATTCGTTATTTTTATTTCCAGCGTTATTCGAGCTTAGGATTTAAAAACTGCACTTTTAGAATAAAAACATAAAACAAGATATTTCAAGGAATCCGTTAATTGATATAACGGTTCGATTCCGTAGCATAACGATTTATAACGCCGTAGCAGTCTCGTAGCATAGCTACACGTGCGCTACACTCTTTATCCGAAAATTGGTAACGCCACTTATAATCGCGTGCAGCTACTTGCTACCTAATCGATTCTTGACATCTCGTCTTGATCTTCAGTCACGATATGCCCTATTATATAGGCCAAACATGTTTTGGTCTTATGTTTTATAGGCTTGTGTCGTCTTTAGAAGCATCTAAAGACGACACAAGCAGTCGTTTAGTATAACAGAAAGTTTCATCCGTAAAACCTCAAAGTTTGTCGTTACACAATGAATCATTTTTAGGACTTTTTGTGCAATGTATCTATCACCACTCTGAGGATTCAGTTATTCGCAGAGATTTTATTATATTTTTTAAGGTATAGCGAGCAACGCAGATAGGCCACCTCTATGCTAAAAGTTCATCGCTGCCCATGGACAACTGCGTGAAAGTTCTCGCTTTGGTTGGGTAGCCTGTATATATATGATTCTTTATTAAATATATAAAATCTACAATTAACACAAAATATGAATTAAATAGAAAACATTGTTTATTCTTTTGATTGTAAGTTTTTGTTGAATCTTAAAATATAAACAAATCTTGTGTTAATTTTGAGACACCGATAAGTTTTAGAAGTAAAGTTAAATTGTTTAAATGTTTTTGTTGGTCAAAGTTAAAACAGTAGAACATAAATCAACTAAATATTCAGTGTTGAGTGTCCGGCACCGAACCGGCGACCCGCACGGAAGCAACTCTTGGCAGAGTTACCAGTTGGCACGCAACGAGCCAAATATAGAGATTTATATAAGACGTTTGAGTGCGACGCGATGAATTTCGTTTGAAATATTGTTTGCTTTAATTCATACCAGGGAATTACTTGCTTTTGATTCACCTCAAAACTGCTATTTACACAATATGTGACGTTTTAGAAAATCTGTACCGTATCATAAATGATATATCGCTTATTATAAGTAATTAACTTTATTTTATATTAAATGTCTCTCTCAGCATTTTTTAAAAATACCAAAATTTATTAGTTTAGTTGAAAAAAGTCTGCGTGCTTATTTTTTTATTGTATATCGGGATATGGAGTAGGTAACTCTCCTCTAAAGTTATACACCACCGTCGCCCATGGCCAAGCGTCACTATCCGCGCTGTGATTGTCTTGTTGATTTATACGGCTCTTGACAGGTATAATTTCACAGGTCTTCGATATCATCACTGCGTGCGAGCCGGTACAATTAGTACGTGAACATATGATTCAGCACGGCGCTCCCACAGGTAAGATAGAGTTAAGATGCTTGCCCGGCCACTGTCAAGCTCTCCGCAATGAACGAATAAATTTTAAATTGAATTATAAATTTTTTAAAGTTATAAATATATTGTTACAAAACGGTTATATTGATTATATTTTTTATTATTTTTATGTTAAAGCGTACAACGGAGCAGGTGGATCATTTTAATTTTTAATGGACCTCCGATATCCTCATTCACACTGCAAAATTTAGTACAAGTTCCGTTTCACGCTGAGTATTCTGTGATCCCGTGTTATTACTTTAACATGGCTCTCCCACGAGTGCGACAGTATTAAGATTATGCGACAGTATTCTTTCTGTGCAAACATAACAGACATATTATTGGAGACCCATCAGAAATCGATACTTAATATAGGACATAAGCAGAGTAAACGTGGTCGCTTACGATGGGTCTAATGGAGAAGCTCAGAGTCACTCAGCGAGCTATGGAGAGGGAAATGCTCGGAGTCTCGCTGCGAGATAAAATC
>DWCF01002546.1:0-23470 GCA_018230265.1 Delias oraia | reverse complement strand
CGGTTTTCTGTATAATCTGCCGGAGCGTGTGGATGTGGTCTACGGTGCCGAAGCCCTTCCGGAACCCGGCCTGTTCGGGCGGCTGGAAGTCGTCGAGCCTACGTGCGAGACGATTCGCGACTACCCTGGAGAACAGCTTATAGACGTGGCTCAGGAGTGCGATCGGTCTGTAGTTCCTCAATAAGGTGTTCCTCAATAATTCCTCATATTAATTTAATCTGTTGAAACTAAATTTTTTTTGGAAGGGCTATTTGATGCCTTTTATACAGCCATCATAGCTTCACATGGTCTTTTGGGGCGAACCGTAGGTTCGCAGTGAATTCGGTTTTAAGCCGCGACTAGCGCGAGGGCGTCTCCTGCGATACATGAACCTTGGTTTGGGCCGTCCCGGGAGTATTGGCCGCCTAAACAGCGTCAATAAAATACTATTTATGGTGTATTTTATTGACGACTATTATTAATGTTGTATTTAAATAGGGAAGCAAAAGGGTAGGAGACTCAAGAGATATCCCTCTCTACCTGAGACAAATCTATCCTCTGGCGTACGCATGCTAAAATATACTTCGGAGGACCTAATACAACGAGATGATTTTTGCTGGTTTATAACCTACGGCGTGTCGCGCAAACAGCAAAACGGTCACGACGCAAACGGTCTATAGACCGCCATAACTTGTCCCCTGCCTTGGGAAATAGCAGCATTGCCAACAAAGTATGTTCCCTTTACCCTCCATATCTTTCAAGCTACCCACCACAGATAAAAAATGTAAATGATGACACAATTTAAATTATTTATTTAATGGTTCTGACAGTAATTATGGTCGAAAGTAATGATTCCAGATATATCACTGTAACTTATATAAACGTCATTATCTGTCACATCCGAATCTGTGCTGCTATCATTTCATAGATCAATTATGAATTTATCAATAATGTTATCCATAAGGATACATGAAGACCGTTGGCTCTAGTTCAGCCGCAGAAAGTTTGTCAATCTTTAGCAATAAGTATGATTTCTAATAATAAATTTATATTAAATAATTTCAGAAAATCAGAAGTATGTAAAAAACATTTTAAGAATTAGATTTACTCAACAATAATTCTAAGTATTTATACTAAAAAATTTTCAAGAGTTTTTTAATGCTTATTTAAGTATCCAGTGAACTAACTAGCTAAAAATAGTTACGTCAAAAGACAAGCAAGTTTATTAAGAACAGCAGTATAAGTTTAATTTTATGTTTTGGTAACATTTTACAAAATATAAGTATGGCACATAGTATAGAAGCATTGTATGCATGCACATTGTATGGTATCGTATAATTTATTAGTAGATTGGAAGTTTCTGTGTAACTTATCTATATATACAAATTACAATAAATATATTATATATATAAAATATTTATCAGCTTAACAGAATATTAACAAACCATTGTCTATAAAATATTTAATCTTGATTAATATAAAACAAATTTTAATATTATTACTTCATATGATCACTTGGGTATATATCCCCTTTTAATTCTTATAGTATCTACAGGATAATAATTTTTATCACATTCTACTAAACCAATACTTTTATCAATGGACATTCCACTTTCTTGCCCAGATATTGTATGTTTGCTATCTGGCTGCTATGTTGTTGAAGTTATAAAAATCTGAGAGCCATTTATTTTTACATGGACATGTAAAAATTTCTACATGTCAATGCACTGTGCTTCCAACATTTTTCAACAATTATAGTCCCCAATCTGAAAATAAGATTTTATAAGTAAATAAAAAAAATCTTCTAAAAAATAATATTATTACTTATGTTGCATGTTGTTTCTACAATTGCGACTGAATGTTGCCAGGACTTGTCAAGGCCAGCATTTGTGTAAGCATACATTCTAAAATTTAATAGATCGTAGCTTTAATAATATGGTGCTTTTTTTAGACCAAAATGATTAAAGATTTTTTTAGTAATACTTAATAGTCATATAAAACGGACTAGAACTTGGTGCAGTAAAACCGTGTCTTATCGTAGACCATCATCGGTCGTAAATCTAAACGGCTATTGGTTTATAGTTATACTTATACCTAACTTGTATCTCTCTTAGAATTTTGTTTTATATTCTCGATAGATTATCTGTCGTTATTAATGTAAAAAACAATACTGATGTGACTACTAGTCATAAGCCACGAAATACGATAAGCGTCAATTTGACGCGTTGCGTTAACTATGCATTTTGCAATCATTACTCGCCAGTCGCTAATGCTTGACGTTTCACCTGGCCACAATTATTAGCTGTCAAATATAATACATCAAGTTGGCACAACAGCTCATTACTAGTTATGGTATGCCTACAGAGTAGGAATATTGTGTAAAACATATAAAATACTACGAATCATATTCACACACACGCCAATTATCTGTTGAATTCCATACATAAAATTATTTTTCTGCAGTGTAATCGTAGAAGTGAGCATTTTGTCATAGATAATCGAAGTTCAAACCAGAAATTCTGAACGAAATATATAAGAGATTTTATCTAAGGGTACGTTCCAATATGCATTGCGCGCAATGATCAGTTCTTTTACAGTAGAAAAAAAGTCGTTGTGTTTTGGACTATGAGTATATTTCCGCAGTACCAGGGAAATATATGATGTCTTAAATATACTACTATGATCACTGGCGTTTTCGAGAAAAGGTAATATGGTCAACTACCACTCAAGTTAAAATATAAATAATAATAAGTCATTTTTGCTTTAAATAATTATTTAAAAATATCGTAAATCTAGTCTACATTAACTTATATACAAAGTTAATATTTAAAGTTTATTTATGAAAGATATATTCTTTTTTATGAAAAATTATTTACATCTAATATTTTATTAATTTAATTTACAAATTAAAATATTTTTAATTTGACAATACTTAAACGTCATTTTTTTATGAAATCGAAAACATTTTATTCACTCATTGGAAATTTGTTGCGTTAAAAAATGCAGCTTCAGTATACGGGTTGTGTTCTGTTTTAAGTAGTAACCAGTATACATAGCTATAAAGGAACGGTTTCACAGTATACTAAATTGATGTCACACTGTATGCACTGGTGGTAACAGTGGTTGTAATGCATATCGGAACATAGCCTTAGGTTAATATTCTATATATTATACAACAACCTACACTATATTCTTTTATTAACTACTTTGTCGTCACTAACTGTGCTCGTATTGATTTTTGCGAAATTCAAAGAAAATGTCCAAAATAATAAAATTAATATGGCAGTGTGTGTATTCTCCTCGTCTTTATTCAGTCTATAGGGCTGGCGAAATGAATGTAAGTAAATTATCATAATTTGTAGTTTTTCCGATTGATTACATCGGCGATATACTTAAATTTAACGAATCTTGTAAGACTAGTTGAAGTTTTGTTTTTTTAATATTATTATTACTTAAATACTATTTACTGATCTAAATTTTTCATTATGATATTAGTGCTAGATGGTACATTTATTGGTAATTCTAGTCTAGTAGATTGGTATACTTAAAATAATAATGTGTCAATTATTCTTATTTGCTAATAAATTGTACATTAAAGTTTCATAAAAATCACTCAAAGTAGGTATTATTAATTTTGAGGAACTTACAGAATAAGAACCCACAGGGCTAACTAGAACAGAAGGGTAGGGTAGTATATATTAGGGTAGTTTATAATTTTTTGAATTTCAAGGATGAAGTCAGCTAAATAAACTAATAAATAAGTTGCAAAAATACATTTTTTTTCACAGTTTTTATACATAAAATATATTTAAAATATTTTTCAATAATTGGAGAGTATTGTCTTAAGGATGTTACTCAAATAGAAGTTTGAGTATATCAAATTTATCAAAGCAATTATTATTTTTTGTACAATTGATGGCAAACGAGCAGGAGGCTCACCTAGCACAAACAGTCCTCCTACCATGGACACCCCCAGCCCTGGCAAATCAGCGAGTGTGTTGCCTTTATGTTAATTATGTTCCTTTTTCACATTTTTGTTGTGAATAGAATTAGTGGCTTTTCAATTTCACTTATTTAAGGCAACAACTTAAGATAGTTATAAACTTAGTTTTTTTTTCTTTATTATAGTCAGTGTATCGACCAAATGAGTTGGAAGATTTTGGTGATAAAGTTTTTTCAATTGTAAGTAAAAAATTAATGAAATGTAAAAAAGTTTTCATATGTTTTTTTATTTATTATCTATTATATTTTCAGATGCAGATTATATTTTCTTTTATAACTTATACATCTCCATTCATAGGCATTTATATTTATAAAAGAGATTTCTTTACTTGGGATGAAACAAAATTTTTAGGCAAAGTCACATGTGGTTTTATTTGTGTAATTATTGTGTCATTTCTTATAAGAGCTATAGGAAGAGCTTCTAACTTAAACTATAGAGAATTTTTGATCACAATACAAAAGCCAAACGCTGAAATACAAGAAAATATTCATTTAATCAGGCAATATGATTTTGAATTTTCAGCTTGGCCTGTGACATTTGCAATGCCTGAATCACAAAGGTAAGGTGCTTTTAAATGAATACAATTTTGTGTATTAAAAAAATTTGTTAATATGGTTTGAAGATGCCAACACCAAAGTACAAATTGCTATCAGTCAAGTTTGAGTAATAGTAAAAAATAACAATCTGAGGATTTTATTTATAGTATAGCGTACAACAGAGCAGGTCGGTCTCCTATATGGTGTGAGAACACCGCCGCCCATGAACAACCACGTTACAGTCCGCGCATTGGTTGTGTTACTGGCTTGTTACGCTACTTGAGCGGCATTTTTAAGGGCCTCCGATATCCTCACTCACTCAGCGAAACAGTGCAAGTACCATTTCACATTAAGTATTCTGTGATTTTTTTCAGTCAATACAGTAAAAATATTTTTTTATAAGATAAAACTTACTTAATTTTACTTTCCCTGTTATAGTTTATGAACTACCAAAAGACTTCTTGTAGCCTTTAATTAGTATGTCTTGAAACTGTGAATAGGGATGGGTTCTATCATAATTTTGTATATATAAAATTTACATTGGCAGTAATGGCTTGCATTCTATTCAGACCATTACTGGCACAACCATATCCCTATCATTTTAGTAGATATCTAAGACAAAAATCCTGTCAAAAAGTTTTTTTAAACTTTGGAATCTTTTTCTCACTGATATACTCCATATTACTTTTTTTACCAGAGTTGGTCTTGCATTACAGGAAGATATTTCTAGAATCCGTTTTTCTCTCTTATTAATACCACTAAATTTTTCAGCATGTCTTGGCTTGACAAATTTCTAGTCAAAAAATGTGCAAATGCAGACTTGCCCACTTATCAAAGGATTCCTTTACAAATACTGGCATTTGTTGCTGTGCATACTTTTGCCATGAGAATAATTTACCCTGGAACTCTATCTCTTATTCAAAGTTTGTATTGTAAGTATTGCTATGGCCATATTAAGAAATCAATGTTATATCAGATCTATTAAAACTTTTAATATTGTAGGTAATTATATATTAGGGGGTCGAAGTCATCTAGTTGAGACCTATCATGGTAAAAGAGCAAAAATTTTGACATCAGATGCTAATTCCGTAGATACGATGTTTGTTGATAATCGAAATCATACAAATGGTAATATTCTTGTGATATGTTGTGAGGGTAACTCAGGGTTTTACGAACTCGGAATAATAAGTACACCCATAAATTCAGGCTTTTCTGCCCTTGGATGGAACCACCCAGGTTTTGCAGGAAGCACTGTAAGTAGACATTGTGCATTGTTGAAACATTTTCAATAGGCAATATGAAAGGGATGAAACTAAAATCATTGTATTTTTTTGTAGGGTATACCTTTTCCAAAACAAGAACAGAACTCAATTAATGCTGTGATTCAGTATGCAATTGAAGAACTTAACTTTCCAATCGAAAATATTGTACTGTATGGTTGGAGTATTGGTGGATACACTGCAGCCTGGGGTGCCGTTAATTATCCTGGCATTAAGGCTCTGGTAATAATATGTTTATCATTAAATATTAATGATCACTTATAGTACGGCTTCAAAATTGAGTGTAAACTAAAAGCTTTCTCGAAGATGACGATTTATTTATGTTAAATAATTTAATGGAATGATTTTTCTCAATATTGGAGACATGGTCAAACAATAGGAATCCCAACCTATTGTGTATGTTTAGTGATACGCGCAAGACAATCAATTATGTAAGTGTTTTCTCTAGATTTTAGATGCTACATTTGACGACATGCTGCCACTTGCTCAAAAGCAGATGCCTCGAGCGTTGTCTTTGCTAGTGAAAGAGGTTATCCGAACTTATGTTGATTTAAATGTTGGTGAGTTGCTGACAAAGTACAAAGGCCCAGTGCAAATTATTCGACGAACTGAAGATGAAGTCGTTTGCTTAAGGTTTGTAAAATTGCCCAAAATAATTAAGGCGGCACCTATAAGGTCCTCCGATATCGCCACTAACTCTGCGAAACACAGTATATGTACCGTTTTACCTTGAATATTCTGTGAGCCCGTGGTATCATTTCGGACGAGCCGGCTCAATTAGTGCGTCAGTATATGCTTCATCATGGCTCTCACGGGTGCGACGGCATTAAGACACTCCCGGCCTTTGTCAAGCCCTTCCAGAGACCGAATAATTATAATAGTCTGGACCGGGATTCGAACCCGATACCTCTCGCTTCATGGTACTGATGTACATGGTACCTCTCAATGATTGCGGATCACTTTCACAAGACCATATAGATTCTAGATAAATAGATAGTTGCCTCATGTATTTCATTTATTTATATACTATAAACACAAATTGAGTATTCAATATAATTAGTTACCTAGCACCATTGAGAATTAACATCCTACAAGGTTTGAGGTATAGTATCTCTTATCAGGTACTACATATCGAACTATATGTTGTACATATTTCTTGTGTACCGGCTTGTGTAGAGTGTCATCTGATTGATTGAACTTACTTAAATATGAGTTTAGATAATGAGGAACCTATAGTGTAACTCAATAATTCTATTTAAGTTTTTTTCTATAAAATTTAGAGAAGGCCAACTGAAGACAAATTGCGGAAATTCACTCCTTCTAACTGTTCTTAAATCCCGCTTCCCGCTCTGGTTCAATGAAAGAGATGATTTGAAAAATGCCATATTATCTTATGTTGCAATGAGTGAGATGGAACGATCAACTATAAATAAAAAGAATTTGACAGATGTTAATCGACAGGCTCTTCTATTGGTAATGTATCTAATAATTTAAAATTAATTGTTAAATAAATAAAAATATGCTTTTTGTCTTAAACACTATATATTTGTGCTCTATAATACAATACTAATTATTAAATATATTTTAAAATTTCAGATTCGTAATTATATGAGAGATATCAAATCAACTCATTGTGCTACACTACCAGAAACCTTTTTTGTGGATGTTATGAAATATATTCATTTGAAAAACTAGCTCATAATAGATATTTCAGAGTCACAGTGTTTCTGTAACTATCTACAATTTTGGAAAATTGCATACCAGCCTTAACAATCATTCTACTGAGTGATGAATGCATAAAGTGTTGGACTGTCATTGAACCACAAGCATTTTAAACATCATTTTTATTTTATTAGTACATTAAAAACAAAATCTTTAAAGATAGTGCACCTATTACTTAGTTGTTTCTGCTCATATTTCCTTACCTTTAGAACATACAGCTTATGAAAATATATGATATGATAATGTATATTATACAAGATTTAATGTAAAAATATGTTTCTGGTATGTGTAAATTTCATTGATGTTCTTTACTAAAATTTTCATATTTGACTGATTATTAAATTAAAATATAATATAATATTTAAAGTATCTGTTGCAATAAGCTAATGGTGGTTAAGGAGATTATGATTTTTAGGAAGTATACATATTCTAATAAACATTTGATACAAGTATTGTTTGTTTTTATTTCAATTAAATTTTAAAATTAGCTATGAATTGTAACTTTAAAGAATAGCTAATCTTTAATTGTTTAATAAACATGGTCCGAAAAATATTTATCGGACAAGCAAAAAAATAACTATCTATGAAATGCAAAATAAAACAAATCGATTTAATGAAGTAACCGCTATTGTACGAGTAAAAAATTGTTTATTTTTTTATGAATAAAGAATTATCGTACAAATAAACAACTATACCGAGAAATGACGAATATCGAATTATTAAAACAAAATTTTAAAAAATATAAGACACCATAGAAAATAACAATGGTCATAGATTGCCTAAAGTGTGACATCTCTATGGTGAACAGAAAACAAGCACATCGATAAGAGAGAGGTATAGAGTGACAAGGGTAAATATATTTGTTCTCGAATCCGAATCTGTGGGGATTTCCTATTAGTCAGAGACTGGCTCTGAGAAATTAAATTATGAGTATAATATTATGTACAGACTACAGTCAATAGTTACGGTTCCGTCAGGAAATTGAATCAAACTCGAAATCATCATAGCAAATATTTTTTTAATTTTAATACCGAGCGCAAAACTAAATTAAAGTGTCGATATAATAGTGATTACAATTTTTATATACACAGTCATTATATAAATATAATCAAAGGCATATGCAAATAACAGGTATTCTAACATCTAGTTTAATATTTCTAATATATTTTTAAATTTAATCAATTTATGTTTACATTCTGCTTTTTATACTAGATTATTACTAAACCACTTAAGTTATGCAATAATAAAAAATATTATGCAATAAATAATGAATTTAAAAATTTCCTTTGATAATCTAATAATATATTATTATTTATAATTTTATATAATAATTGCATAACAAATATTTCAGACCATGTCCCATATTAATGACTTAATACAGATAACAAGAGGTGTTTGTAAGGTATTAGAAGTTGGAGTTAAATTGCAGCAAGAAAACGCTAGCTTAGTATGGAATAATTCAAGCTTCAAGCCATTTCTTCATAACTGTTCAACTAATATTTTTAAAAGCAAGGCATATCCAGATATTCCTAATGACTTGTTTGATAGAGCTCTTGTTGTTTTTCATGGAATCAGAGAATATGCTTTAATGCAGGTTCCAAATAGAGTTGAAAAAGATATCATGGATCCCCAATTGCAAGATGAAATTGATCAACTAAATAGAGAATTTGATAAAAAATTTGAGAATTTAAAGCGACAAAAGGTTCATGAAAAGTCATCACTATTATCCACATCTGGTGATATTACCTTACCTTTGGAAAATTTAAAAGCTCAAGCAGAAAAAATTAAAGTGAAATCATTTGATACATCATCTGACACAGGAGATATCATTTGTAATACAGAACAAAATAGACCTTCAGTATTAAAACCAGTAGCCAATAAGAAGTTAAAAGTATCTGTAGGTATTGCTGAATATATAGTTTACATTTATTTTACTAAACACATTGCTAACATAGCTTATTGGAAACTTGACATATTAAAGATATATTCATAAAAAATTATACTATGTATTTTAAAACTTCTGATTCTATATTTAATTTGTTTTACAGCTTAGTGAAAATTCAAAGGCTCGTGTCGTACCATCGTCCCGTATTGGTCGAATGATATCGTTTGGTTCATTAGCTGCAGGTCTTGGCGTTGGAACAGTAGCACAATATGCTAGGAATACAATTCAGTCTGTCACAGGCAAGACTGACGATACAGTCAATGCTTTTTTGTCACCTGCAAATGCAGAACGAATTGTGGATACACTTTGCAAAGTCAGAGGTATGATATTTTAATTTTTAATTTTCCCTTCCTATTAATTAATTCTATTCTTTAGTAAAGTATGTGCATTTTATTAATAATTTTTTTGATTATATAAAGGTGCAGCTTTGAAGTTGGGTCAACTCCTCAGTATACAAGATGAGTCAATGATACCATCAGACTTACAAAGAATATTTGAACGTGTCCGACAGTCTGCTGATTTCATGCCCACGTGGCAAGTGGAGAAAGTAATGTTATCCCAGTTTGGGCCTGAATGGAGAAGCCATGTTCAATATTTTGAAGAAAAGCCATTTGCTGCTGCATCTATTGGTATATTTTTTACTCCTAAGTATTTATTATTCGAAATTGTACTGCCAAATGTATATTCAGATAGAGTTAATACAATCTTAACAATTTCAGTTAAGAGCTGGAATAGTTCTGAGAGTGTTCGCACTGAACAAACAACAATAGCAGCTCTTCTAGCCAATTGTATGTAGGTGAAGAGCTGAGCCTTTGTAGGCTGTAATGTGCATTTGCAACTACTCTGTTACCTGCTATTATAGAAGTGCTTTTAATTTCATTGATCTATCATTTGGAAATGTAGTTTTAAGCTTGTACTTCAAAAAAACTATCACTCTTTTTGACCTAAAATTTGTGTATTAAATATACAAAATATTATTCAAAATGTAGAAATTCTATGTAGCTATTTTTTGATGTACATATTAATAAAACGCTGATATTGTAATTGTTATGTTTTTTTAGGACAAGTGCATTTAGCATTATTGCACAATGGACAAGAAGTTGCGATTAAAGTCCAATATCCAGGTGTTGCAAAAGGAATTAATAGTGACATAGACAATCTCGTAGGAGTACTTAAGGTAAGATATAAAAGCCAATTATTCATTCCAACTTAACTGCTTATTATCGTAGAGAAGTAATACGATTAGAAACTCGAATAATTTATAAGATATGTCGTAATTTCGTGAAATATTTGTAGTATAACTTAGTCATACACCTTTAAAAATACATACAAGAAAATAAGATAGTATATCCGTGTCGCATACTAGACTAGACTACATAATTAAGTTACACATTTCAAAGACATCTTCAATAAACTACCAAGCCAAGTACAAGAACTATACTGACATAAGTTTAAGTTTTATATTGAGCAATAGATGGGCCGAGCAACACAATGGAAGAATTCTTAAATAACATTGATTCGTGCTAGGACCAAATATAAATTTGTGTCCACAAAACATTAAATATATTAAGTGAAGTCTGTAACTACGACGTCGTTAAATAAGATGTGAAGAAAAAGAATTTGGTTTTGCCTTACTCTCCATATGCAAAAACTAGCACACATTTCTTAATGTTATGTATTTAAATTTAAGTATTATTTCAACTGAGGAATCTTGAAATCGTATTTAAAAATAATGCTATTTGCTAGATAAAATATAATTCAATCCGGTATAGTTATGATCGAGATTGAACCATGGGAGAGCCATGCTGAAGCACATGTGGACGCACTGATTGGGCCGGCTAGTCCGATGTGATACCACGAGCTCACAGAATACTCAACATGAGACGGTACTTGTACTGTGTTTCGCGGAGTGAGTGAAAATATCGGAGGCCATTAAAAAAGTGCCGCTTGAGTGACGTAAAAAGCCGGCAACACAACCAATGCGCAGACTGTGGCGCGATTGTCCACGGGCGGCGGTGTTTTTTTATCATATAGGAAACCCACCTACTCCATTGTCTGCTATACTATAAAAAAACTTGGTTTTAAAATGTTTTTTCTAAATCACAGGTATGGAATCTATTTCCGAAAGGAATGTTTATAGATAATATAGTGGAGGTCGCTAAAAAAGAGTTAGCGTGGGAAGTTGATTATGTTCGCGAAGCAGATTGTACAAGAAAATTCAAGAGATTACTTGCACCGTATCCTGAATATTATGTTCCGGACGTAATTGGTGAGAGCGGTTGCATATGGTGATCAGTATTAACTGCACTAAACTCAATTAATAAGATAGTAAAACATTTCTCGACCTTGGCAGCATAAGGGCCGATGTGTGTTGTGCTAGATTTTCAAAAAAGCAAAAATGAAATCCTCACTTGAATGCGCTATTCATAATCCACAATTACATGGTTCCATGGAGTAATTTTAGCAAGCTACCTGTAGTTATCAATTGGATATATTTATGATCTATCTATTACACATACAAAGAATTTTACACATACAAAGAATTTTACACATACAAAGAATTTTAACTAAATAATATTAACGAAAACAATAATAGTATTTACAGCTTTATGGTATTTTATATATTTAGATAACATGGATTAAAATTCTTAATAATAATTAATTCTTCTTAAAAATGTGTATTGAGATATAACGTTATACTCAAATTTCTCTTCTCAAGAATCTTAAATTAAATACATTCTATGCCTAACATAATTGGAAAATTTAATGAGATTTATAAATAAGTACAACTTTGTACTTCTAACAAGTCTATTTATGTCTTTTATTCTAAAATTAAATATTACACAATGCCTCATAACTTTTATGTGTAAAATATTTTATACTTAAAATTCCAGATGATTTATGTGCTTCGGAAGTAATGACCACAGAACTGATAGAAGGGCAACCCATAGAAAAATTATTTGATGCTGATCTCGAAACGAGAATGGATATTGCCTACAAGATAATGCAGCTTTGCTTGCGAGAAATGTTTATGTTACGATGTATGCAGACAGATCCTAACTGGGCAAACTTCTTCTATAATACAAACACCAAAAAGGTGAGGGATCTTAACCTAAAATTGACAGTATTTCTTAAAACAAATACGCTGTAAATAGTAAAAGGCTGTCTCTAAATATATGTTTAAGGTAATATGTTTTAAGTGTAAGGGCTTAAAGTAAACTTAACTGTTTAATTACAGGTTATTTTGTTGGACTTTGGAGCTACACGTGAATATTCAAAGGAGTTTATGGACCAATATATCGAGATAATCCACGCCGCTTCGGAAGGCGATCGTGCCGCCATCTTGCGGATGTCGCGGGAAATGAAATTCCTTACCGGTTATGAGTCTAAGGTTTGTTAAAAAATGCAGGAAGACAGATGTACATAATATGTATTCTTATTTGTCTACCTGTCTGTCTTGAATAATTTCTCTGTGCTCTGCAAATATATTTGTAGTAAATAGCAGTAAAAGGGACGTACTACTTTATCTATCGTACGCTCCATGAAGTTTTACGGATCGTCACCATTACATAATATAATGATGAAAATCTTTCAGATTATGGAGGAAACCCACGTTGATACTGTAATGATAATGGGCGAAGTATTCACCAACGATAGTCGTGACGGGTTCGATTTTGGTTCGCAAAGCACGACCAAGCGTATCCAATCGCTCGTACCAACAATATTATCGCATCGACTATGTCCGCCTCCCGAAGAAATTTACTCATTACATCGAAAATTGTCTGGCGTTTTCTTACTCTGCTCCAAGTTGAAGGTTAAGATGAATTGCCGGGAAATGTTCCAAGATATTTATCGTCAGTATAAAAACTTATAATTACCTCTAAGCTAGTGAAAATGAGATTTTAAAAATAATTTTCCATTGTAAATTAGAAACTTTTATTTCATTATTTGATTAATGACGTGTCTTTTGATATAATACGTTTAAACTGCTAACAAAAACGTATTGAAATGGTTTAGTAAATATATTTATTTGAAAAGTTCTATGTAATATCCGTTAGTGTTTAACTACTATGTACATGAATTTTAAGATAGAATAAAATCATTGAAAGGAAATATTTAATATTAAGAATGTTTGTTTATAGCTGCCTCACTAATTGGTGTATTATATTATGAAATAATGGCCTGCTAATATTATTTAGGATAATAAGTGACCCAAAATATATTTATAATTTTAAAATAAATTGTTTAACTAAAAACAGTCTTTTTAAAATTTATTTCCTTATTTTATTTTCTCGCGTTATAAATGACGTGCCAAAGAAACTGAATGAATCGCTACTAACTAAAATATCTCTAAATAAGGAAAAATGAGTTAGAATTATTCTGAATAAAACTTACATCGCAAGCAATGCAGTGAGTTTAGACACATTGTAATAAACGACATGAAGTTTAAACTTTAAAGTCTGCGTCCTATGAAAGTTGCTTTAATATTTTGTTGACACAGGCAATAAAATTCATTCATATTGTTTTGAACAATTAATAACTTACATTTTATAGAATAGAAATATAAGAAGTACTATTGTACTTATATATTATATTCTATATTTATATTATATATATATATATATTCTTATATTCTATTGAATATAAGAATATACCGGCCGAGTTTAGCTATAAAAGTCATTTAAAAAAAAAGCATATTACGATCTTTCTTCTAACCATGGTTCCTCTTTTTGTATTGGTCACATGTCGCCATCAGTAGACCAATTTTTTAAATAAGATAAGATGAAAATATAAGTCGTAGAATACCCTTTTCTTTTTTATTGGTAGCTATTTATGATACTGAGATATTAGTCACACAATCCCACGAGATGACCTTTAAATTTAATGGATAAAACCATCAGACGCTACCTACATTTACATGTTAAATTTAAACCTTTATATATCTATTAAATAGTAAATAGATAATTATATATTGAATGGTTGGGGATTGGCATTAAAAATGAAACATCTTTTTACTAATGGGACGCTTTAAAAGATAATGGATATATAAATATATATTCGTTAATTGTTTAAATCATTCTTGGGGTATAATCCAATAACTACCAACATTATTCTAATAAAACAGTAAGTTTTAAAAAAGAAATAAAACAAATAACTGAGTGCATATTTTCTGTATTTTATTATATTCTTTCCGCAGAATTCTAGCACTCTGGCTAATATTTTCTAACATATTAATTGGTTCTAGAAAAAGCATCACGTACTATAGATAGGGAAAACAAGTATAATGCAACATATTATAACGAATGAAATACAATCTATCACTTTGAATACACTCGTTCTTTAAATTAATTCAATAATATAGTGTACAGAGTGCTACAGTCCTCTCGATATAACATCTAATTTAGTGGCAACATCATAGTCCTGGTATAACGATCATGTATAAATATGAAATATTGTACGATTTTGCTATTTCAAGACTTCATCACTACTCGATGCTAACACCACACAGCACTATTTGTTAACTTTAACTCACTCCACAAAAAAAAATTATGCCGCACTTTGTGGTGATTCACATTGGAGCGGTGAAAACTTTGATTTTTTTAAAATACTTACTATAAATATAAAACCTGCAACATTTATAATACCGTCATATTGGCTGATATCAAATGCAGATTAGTAAAGTGAATTCATTTATAAAAAAAAATATAATAATAATATGTGCAGATATAGAACCACTAATGAATAAATGTGAATGCTTTACTCATTCGGAGAATCTATAAAATCTTGATATTTGTAAATAGTATTCAAAATCTAACTAATATTAACATATATAATCTAAATAACAACTAACAATGGCTACATTACTGAAATATAAAGTCTTAGTGACTCTTAGTCAATCAAATTACTGGGAATAGATAATTTAAAAACACTACATTTTATAAGTATAGCAATTTTATAGTTTTAGGCATTCAACAAGTTAATGAAGAATATTTACGCACGGAAGAAAGTAATGAGTCGTTTATTTGAAGATATTTTTTTGATTGTAGCTGTAAATTATATAAACGTTATAAATTTCAAATCAGCGCAGGAGCCCTAAAAAATAATATTAATGTATTTTTTCTTTGTGTCATACAAATATAAACAGAGTCGCGATAAGAATTTGTTTTCTTAACTGGCTCGTTATTGTAGAATTACTTAAAAATTATTACAATTACAATGTTTTATAAAAAATACCTTCGGAACCGATGTTAATTTAAACTTTATTAGCTGATTGAATTTGTAAGGCCAGCAGTATTTCGATGTAGCTACATATTTATATATGCTAAGATAAAATGAATTACCAATTTATTCTCCTTAACGATAAATGCTAAGTCATGGATTAACCATAAAAACGATATTGGCTATCAAATTTAAATAAATATATTATTAATTTAAATTTCACAAGATTATGAATTATCAAACTTTAAAGAAAGATTTAAAAAGTAATAACTTGTTAATCGTTTAAAAACTTAGATATTTACTATAATTCAGCTTTTACAGATATTCATGGTTATTGACTAGACAGTTTCACCTAGACTGAAGATGTGTGTTGTTAAGTACATATTACAAACATTTATTAATTAGTTATATACAGCCCTAAATAATTGCCACGACCGCCTCCCACTTGATACAAATACAAGCTTTAAAGCTGTTTAGTGCCTTAACTTGAATAGTTATTATTAAAAAAAATCTTAATTTTGATAATAAATTATATCTTATAGAAAATAACACAAAACCCGTTTTTAACGAATATAAAATTTACAATAATATAAATAAGAATAAAAACAATTTTAATAATTAGAATGATATATGCCTACGTCTAATATAAATGAAAAAGCTGTATCGTATTTTTACTAAAAGAATTTCCAGCTAAACTACATCTATACAACTTTTTACATAAATACGTCTATTATGTAATAAACAATTAATCAATAAAATTGGCAACTCTTATACAATTTGCTTTAAATGAAACGTAAGGCAGCATTACAATAATATAACACTTATTATAAAATTAACTAAAAAAGAAATCGATATAGTGATTGCGAAATTCGTGCAAATTGAAATAAGGAAACCTTCAACTAGAATTACTTTTAACGACATCAATCTAAATATTTCACCTATATTATATATATATATATATATACTGATGTGAAGGCGGAATTATATTTTTCTATGATTTATATCATAATTTATAACATTCAATATTTCGATGTTGAAGAGGTACCAACTATATTTATTGCTTTTTAAAATACAAGATAGATTAAGTTTAGTGAGAAACGGTCTTATAGAATAATTGAAGCAGTCTGTTTTTACAGTTAATTAAAGCAATTTAGTTAAGTAGGTGGTAACATGAGTATAACTCGCTCGCGTGGCTACTGTGCGCTCATTGATTATGTACAGCACAACTGCCTACGACTTTTTGTATGAAAACGCGTAGAAAACTTAGTAAACATTTGACTCGTTATAAGAGTAGGTATTATAATATTATTTAAGCGTTGGATTCCTTGAGATCAGTGAGTCGCGCCAGTTGCGCTGGCTCTAATTCGTCGGGGATAGAGGCGCGGCCGGCGCGATGCGCGGCGGGCGGGGAGTGTGGCGCCGTAGGAGGACCTGACCCTACGGAGGCGCCTGTGGATTCGCCCTCTGATGCTGTCGAGCTTGATGCCGGGTGTGGTGTGGAATCTGCATGACCTTCGTCGGCGTCTCGGAGACAAACAGCTGTCTGCTCAGAGAGAGACGATTCCTCATCTTCATTTTCATCAGCTCGCTCATCTTCTTTGGGCGGCTTCCGTTGCTCCGGCTCAGGCTCAATAGGCGGAAAGGGTTGTTCTGGTTCTTCTATCATAGGAGTGGCGGCGGTAATTACTATTTGTGCCACACCGAGGCCGCAATCGTCAGAGGGAAGTTCAACTGTGGGTGGTGGTGGTTTCGTTTGCGGGGCGGGGTGTATCTCCTCTTCCTAGTACCAAAACAGGTATAATAATTCACAATAAAAGGAATAGTTTTTAATCCGAGATGCACTGTAAATTCATCTGTTATTCATAAAATATATGTACTAAGAATTTGACTCGAGCTCTAGAACACCAGCTCATCAAGGTGCAGTAGGGTAACAAATTAATAGGCACAGTCATGAAATATGGTATTTTGTGCAATATTGGTCTAAAGCTCATTATTAATAGATTTATAGTTATAACTATGTTTCCCTTTATAAAAGACATATTTACCAATTAATCTTAAGAATTAAATCGATATTAAAATGATAGAAATGGATAAACATAATACTAAGACATAATTAATATTTAGTGACATTTCCCTTGGCTTATAAGAATGTAAAAAATAAACAACACTTACATAATTAAAACTGCACTTAAATGTATCCGACGAAAGAAATTGATACAAAATGCGACGGTGCTTATTAATTTGGCAACTGACTATACACTAAAATACATTTTAACAATAAATTTTAGCATGCGTAAGGCGACATGCTTGTGATGAGATGAATTGACTACTACAAAAATTATATTATAGCATTTGAAAAACTGTGATTTAGATAAAATATCTTGTTCTAATCTTATTGCCAGTCGCACGTAGCACTAAATCTATTTTATATACATTATTCAGTGTTATAGGGTCGAATTTATGTTATTGTCTTTTAAGGGTATTATTTTCAATATATATTCGTACAACGTGGCTCTTACTAAGAAACGAATGCAAGTTTAAATGTTACACACATATCTCTCATGAAGACCACTATATAATTTATTTTAGAAACAGACAATATTGTATATAAAAAATTTGGTTTGTTACGGTTAACATTAATCAGTCAAGTCATCAAATAAGTAGGCATGTTCCGTATCATTTATTTAACTAAAACTATTTATTTGTCATAGTAAATGGTGTTAGCATTAAAACTCTTTTTGAGTTACACAATATACATTACCATATAATTTAGAGACAATAAACACCACCCATAAAACTGTGTGCGGCAGATGATTTCTTGCATTTACTTTAAAAGCAGAGAGTCAAGCAAATATTGAGCGTAGAGTACAATAAGCACACAACACAAACATTATAATAATTAAGTATATGTATTGTTATTAAAACTAAAACATAATTTCAAACCTCGTCTTCAAAATTATCACCAACAACCTCATCCACTGAAGCATGGAAAAATGTACAAAGAATAATTTAAACTGTAATAATATTAAGAGGTAATAAAAAAATAATTATGATACAAAATGTATTTTGTTTTTGTATATAGAAATTAGGAAATATGTTCTTAAGCACTCATCTATTATATGCCAAATACCTACAAAATTTACCGTTTTAAATTAAAAAATAAATTTGGATACCAAACAACAAATATTTAAAAGAAAGATTTATTGCCCTATAGTTTTCAATAGCCCTAGGATACTCGGAGCATGGTGAAGGTCCTGACATTTCGTGTATCATATTTAGGCCAAATATACCTAGAGCATATTTTATTCCAAACCATTTACCATACTTAAGTGTAAAACTATTTATTGCTAACATGATATTGGTTACCCAAATTATAAACGTATAAGAAACGAAATATAAAATAAGATAAATAAAATTATTTATTAACATTGAACGAGAAACTCAATGTGATTTTGTTTTTTCTTATTCTATAGCGGATAACGGAGCAGGCGCGTCTCCTATATGGTAAGAGAACAACGCTGCCCATGAACAACCGCGGCACAGTTCGTGCAACGGTTGTGTTGCCGGCTTTTTACAACGCTTGAGCGGCATTTTAAAGGGCCTTGATATCTTCACTCGCTCTGCGAAACACAGTACAAATGCCGTTTCACGCTGAGTATTCTGTGAGCCCGTGGTATCACGACGAGTCATTCGAGCTGGTCCAATTAGTGCGTCAATATATGCTGAAGCATGGCTCTCCCACGGGAAACTTGTTTTGTATCTCTTAACCCAAGTGGTGTGTACTAAATGTAACTTTTTGAATAATGATGGAGCTGTGTAGATAGAAAGAATTTGTAATCTCAACTTACCGACGATAGCAGGCGCGGCAGGTTGTTGGGGCGAGAATTGTGTGTCGTATTGGAAGTGCTGATTCCTACTAAGTTCTAAGTTAAAGCTGAAGTCTGGTTGACTGTCCATAGAATCACCCATACCAGCCGGGGGTGGCGGCGGTGGGTCCGCAGGTGGAGAACTTTTTATATTGTTGTTCTCATTCACCACTTCTAGCAGCGTCCAGGGAGGGCAAATATTTCAGGTAGCTAATTCCACTTTTATTCATAGCGATAAAATATTTTTAATATATATTTCTCTAAATAATATTATTTAATCTTACTAAATTTATTTTTATGCCGCTTTTTGAGGCAAATTTAAGAGTGCAGATTTAGTTTGAATGGAAAAAAAACATAAGAAAGATAAAACCACAGGTACAAAAATAAAATGCTGTATATTCTTGAAACATTAAAATTTTATCACATCGAGACTATGATTTTCTAGTTATTGTTTATTTATTTAAGCAAAAGGTAAGTATTATTGAAGTCTAAGTTAATTTATGAATCGTGCTTTTACGAGTCCCATGCATTTAGAACGGCTACAAAAGTTGCGATTGAATGCAAATGTTTATCGTTTACTTGTTTATTCGATTGAATTGAAATATAATATATTTGCAAGTGTAAGTAATTGTAGCAGTACTGTAAGTAAACAAACGCTTGATTTGTATCCGCTCTAGTACAGCGATTACGAATGAGAACGTGAGTTGGCGCCGAATTACGGCTATCTATCGTGACTTTACCGTGCCATTCGTTATTAAATAAGATATTAAGATCATGCCGATTAAAAATTATATCAAAAACCAGTTACCCAAAATGATTCATCAAGCTAAATATAGCGTGTGTTACAAACAATAAATGGCCTAAATTGTGAACTCTATTATTGCACGATACTGAATATTATATATTTATTATATAAATATGCAGTTGCAAAACACCGACATATTAGGTCTCTCGTACATTGACACTTTTAAAATACCTACCCGTAAATTTTAATGTTACAAGCAGGAAATTTAATTGGAGAAGAAGTTGTCGAAGTACGAGGACAAGTGCAGAAATATGAAGAAGACACCGGAGGACATCAGACAAGCTTACGGTCATCGTCGAATCCAACGCCGGGCGAGCCAGGCGGTGAGGCGAACACGGGTGCTGCGGAATCAGGTGGCGTCCAATCTTCATCTGCTCCACTCAACGGTTCTCCATTCTGTATTTTAATATACTCGTCAAAATATCATCATCAGCCTATTGACGTTCACTGCTGGACATACGCATCCCCAAAGACGGCCAGCTAGTGCGATCTTGAGTGATCTGGATCCAGCGATGTTGCCCGAGGCCTAATGAGATCTTCTTTCCATCGCGTGGCAAGACATCCCACTCCGCGTTTCTCGGTACGTGGTCGAAATTCGAGAACCTTGTCACACTGTCGCATTTACAAATAAGAGACCGTAAATAATATGATTTGTACCTCGTCACATTCCTCAACGATTAATGAAGGGAAGTTTCCGATGATTCCATTAACTTCACCGCGCCACCAGCCATCGTCTACTTCATGGGCTTCACGTGAGACAATTCGAATTATCTGTGACAACATCGTGAACTATAGCTTTTCGCAATGTAATATGGAAAAAAAATAATTGACTTAAGTTACCTGTCCTTCTTCAAGATTTAGCTCATCAGAAGCTTCTGCATCATAATCATATAAGGCAAAACAATATCCTAATGTCGGTAAACACTCCACTGCAGCCCCGTTCTCCGTTTGTTGTTCCACCTTCTGTTCTTCTTCTTTCGCGACAGGAGCTGAGATCACAGAGATCTGATCTGGTGACTGGATGACATCAGCGTCTTCTCCTTCTACCGTATAATCAACGGATGAAAATGATATCTGAGTCACTAGTCCTGGATTACTTGAGGGCTAAAAATTAAACAATTTTATATAACAAAACAAGTATTAAAATAACAATTAATGTTAGTAGAATATCGAACCTGCTCTCTATCAATGTCCAGGTAGTTATGTGGGACATATCCCTCCTCGCCACGGTAGTTCCTTGCACGAAGCCATCCGTCACCATCACCTTCACCAACTACTTCTAATTGTTCACTTTCAATAATTGACAGTTCATCTGGATTTTGAGCCTATACAGAGGAATTGATTGTATTAAATGTTTTGTTTTGCTAATATTTAAAATTCTCTTATCACGGTATTTGTAATTATGCTCCTTCGATATGGCTCGACCGATTTTCGTAAAATTTTGTGTACATATCCGTTAGGTCGGTGAAACGGATAACATCTATTTTTCATCCTCCTAAATGTTAAGGGTGGTCTACCGCTAATTTTTTTATTTTATTTTTTTATGGTACAGAATATAGAAATACATACAACCCCAAATTTCCACCTCTCTACAATTAACGCTTATTTTTTAATAGGTATAATAATAATTGATAATATACTTTTATGACATTACAACGTTTGGCGGGCTTAGCTACTTTTATTATATAATTGTACCTACATATGAGTACTTACAGTGTATGAATATAACGCTGTACATTTATAGAGTGAAGCAGCGGGTGCTTCAGTGGGTTCAGTTTCTAAAGCAGTTGTTTCTGTCTCAGTTTCACCCCAATTTACTTGTGTAGGATCATCCCATCCAGCAGTCAATTGTTCTATACGCATGCGATCTTCTTCCAATTCAGCTACAAAAAGAAGTCCACAATACATGGAAAAACAATCTTTTTACAGAAAATTAAAGCACATTATCAAACACAGTAAACTTCACAACCCAATATAATATTTAACTTAACAGAAATGCTACAAGATATTATACTAAATTATACCATCTTCATCGTCTTCTTGTTCATCCAGATGCTGTGATTCCGATGTTGTAAGTTGATGACCAGAAGTCGTAGCGACAGCGGAAGTAGCTGCGTCACCTTCGGTGTTATCACTGTCGTAAAATGAATCCGAACTAGGCTGGTCCTAATATCATAATCAATTGAAAGACACTATATTTGATACATTAATACTGTACAATATATTTACATCACATCAGATCATATTTAGTTTAGTTAGGATATTTGTATTGCCTTTTAAAACATATATATCAACTAAAAGTATAGCAATTTAATTATTATTAATAATCAATAATTATTATTATAAATAATAGCTTTATGTTACGTGTTTTAAGGTATTATATTCAATTTGTATTTACTTTTTAATCACGTTCATTTAAATATTACTTACAGCAGCTCCTGATGCATCGGTGTGAACACTGACTAAACTACTGCTTCGGGGTAGAGTTTCTTGTACCGCTAATAAGTCAACTTCTTTCAACCATTCATCAACCGGAGCTCCACCACTTCTTAAACATTCCAAACGCGCTTCGTACTTAGCTTTAGATGTTTCTGATCGTCTTATATTTGTCCGAAGTTCATCCATACGGACCTCTAGCTCTGGACCATTTGGATCATTAGGGTCAACCTAAAAATTTAAATAAAAGTATTTTTTTAAATAGTATTTTATATTGATATGTCTGTGAAAAACTCATTTAAACAGAAATTTTCTTAATAAATTTGTCTAAATATGCAAAGAGTTTCAAATATTATCAGTAAGTATGTTATATAGCTTAGATAAAGCCGATACTTTCAGTTACTAGATAATTTATAAAGTTAGAATACCTTTTGACCAGCGTCTCGCATTGCTTGATACAAATGCAATTTTCGAGTTGCATCTCTTACAAGTGCCGTTTCTCGGACAACCCGAGTAGCCCAGCGGCGTGCTTCTTGGGCTAAAGTTTGTGCGACTGTTTCATGATCCATTGTTACAACATCAATAGGGTCGTTATCGCAAGAATATGTAACACGTAGGTCAACAAAATGTAAAATTCAAAGCAGCGGTCGGCGCTGAGCGAGTATTTTCAGAGGTCAGT
>DWCF01002545.1:0-23471 GCA_018230265.1 Delias oraia | reverse complement strand
TATGATAACGCACTAAAAGGGCCGGCTCGTCCGAAGTGATAGCACGGGCTCACAGAATAATCAACGTGAAACGATACTTGTACTGTGTTTCGCTGGAGATATCGAAGGCCCTTAAATATGCTGCTTGAGTGGCGTAAAAAGCCGGCAACACAACCAATGCGCGGACTATAGCGCGGCTGTCCATGGGCGGTGGTGTTCTCTTACCATATAAGAGACCCACCTGCTCTGTTGTCCGCTATACTATATAGAAAAGGTAACAATATAACAAATTTATCGACGAAGTTTACTTAACGAATTCGTATGTATTTCTGAGATATCCTAAAGACTAAACTTTAAGATAATGACAATAATTTTGTTTGTATTGAACGAATGCTGAAATCTCATAAAAACCCAAGCCGTCAATGAAGAGTCTATCAAATAAAATAACTTCTAAAATCTTCACCAACATTACGCCTCTAATATCTCTATCATTCCCTCATTACCCCACCCCACCCCCTTACCATTGTTTTACGAGAACTCCTCAGTGCTTTTAGGATCTAATAAATTCTGCCGCTCAAGCGTTTTATTTGAACGCAATCTACTTGTAAACGGCGTTATGAGTGTGGGTTGTGAATTTTCACTGATTTAAAAAGACGCTCTAAGACGCTCAAGTATTGCAAATATATTCTAACAGCTTTATTTTCTTACATGAGATACATTCCCTAAATTATTTAATTTATAGCTATTAATTACTATTAATTACACATGTATTTTTATAAGTCATTCTGGTAAATTTACTTCTACGATACGGGTTATAAAATGCGTTACTTTTTCTAAAAAAAAATTTATAGCGTAGTAATAGGTAAAAAAATGTTAAAAAATCACCACCATATATTCACATCCAAGCCATTATTGTGTTCTCGGCATTTAATACTGCTGAAATCGTAAGTTAGATGATGGGTCTCTAGTATTCTCACTCACTGAACGCAACACAGCCCAAATACTATTTAACACTGGTGTTCTCTGAGACCGCAGTTGCACTCATTTGATCGTGCTCAGTTAATGCATCTGCTTCAGCATACCTTGCCCATGATCACATTGTTGACAGTCCTGTGACTATTGTTGAGACCAAATATAATTTATAAATCAAATAATAAATTGAGACTGATAATTGAATGTTGTACCAAAGAACGGTAGCCCTCTATAATCTATTGTGTTCTTATTTTTCTTTGTCTTAAAAATATATATTTCGTTTCAAAGTTTAGACACCATCTGATTTCTTACTAAGAAATCAGGTATAACAATCAATTGAAACCGTTTGATGCTGTAAAATTATGTAATTGTAGTGTTATAATAGTTTTTGCTTTAGTTTTATGATACTTTGTAGTTATTCTTGAATAATATTAATTACTAGAGATAATTATATTTTTCAAGTGTTCTCGAGTACTTCTCTCAAGTTGCAATCTTGTTATAATAGAAGTTCCCGAGATGCGAGACACAGTAATAGAATTCAAAATGCTTCTCTTCATTGAAACTATATCGTTTCTAACTAATATCTTTCACTTCAATTTACTCATGTACTTTGGTAGGTTTTACAATTATATATCCATTGAGATAATGAATATTGTCAAATTAGAATGAATGCAATACTATACAAATAGTGGAACAATTTAAAGTAGCATTTATATTTTCAAATTTATATTCTATTTACTTGAAAACGACTTCATAAAGGTCGCCGGAAGACGCTGGATGCAGGTCGCCTCCGACAGGTATTCATGGAAGTCCAAGGGAGAGGCCTATGTCCAGCAGTGGACGTCTTACGGCTGAAATGATGATAATGCTGATTATTGTGTTTTCTCACTCATTTGGATTTACACAAATACTTCGAAGTTAAATAAAGTGAATGTTTGTGAATAATAAAGACGAAAACTGCCTACCTAAAAGCTGTTGTAATTTTTTAAAAATCTAAGAAATTTCTCAACTTTTAGTTCAACGAACTAAAATTTGAGAGCCTCGTAGCTTAATGGTTTTAAAGTGAACTGTGAATCGAAAGGCATCGAGTTCGAATTCAAGTCTGGATAATTTAATATATAATTTATTCGGTCTGTGGAAGGGCTTGAATGTGGCCGGCGAGTGTCTTAATACTGTCGCACCCGTGAGAGAGCCATGCTAAAGCATGGGCTGACGCATTAATTGAGCCGGCTCGTCTTAAGTGATACGATGTGCTCACAGAATACTCACCGTGAAACGGTACTTGTACTGTTTTTCGCAGAGTGAGTGAGGAGTGTCGCTTAAGTGGCGTAAAAATCCGCCATTACAACCTATGCGCAGACTGTGGCGCGGTTGTTCATGGGCGGCAGTTTTTTCTTACCATATAATGGTAGTGGGTCTCCACTTGCTCCGTTATCCGCTATAGAATAAAAAAAACTATGAAGAGAGTAAACTAATATGTTATTTAGTTTTATTTAATGGAACAAATAATAATCTTTAAGGACTTCGTATTTGTCCTAGTTTATTATATGATTGAAGATGACACACTAATCCGTAAGAAGTGATCTATAGCGTTATCCGGAACAAATGTCGCGTGACCCGTACAAAACCAAGCTGAATATTTATAGATCCGGCTGGCTAGTGCACAAGTAATGTTTCATAGGGAAGTTCCGGTAACCGGTTAATTCTTTACGAGTCTTCTTCTTTTTCACTTACGTACCATGTTATGTGGATGGAGCGACTGCACTGTACAAATAAACTTTTTTCTATTATTGCAAGAATGAAAAATTTATCGGCAATGCAATTGGAATAATTCATACATTTTTAAAACAATTGTAAATCACAGTTTCTGCCATTTATTAAGAATTTAAATATTATCCATGAATGAATGAACAACAACACCACAATCTACGCATTGGCTGTGTTGCCGACTTTTTACGCCGAAATTTTTACGGCATTTTTAAGGACCTCCGACATCCTCACTCACTCTGCGAAACCTACTACAAGGATCGATTAACGCTGAGTATTCTGTGAGCCCGTAGTATCACTTCGGACGAGCCGGCTTAATTAGTGCGTCAGTATATACTATAGCATGGCTATCTCTCGGGTGCGACAGTATTATGACCATCCATATTTACAAACTTTCGCGTTTATAACCAAGTGAGTGTATCTCTATTAATAAATACGATATATTTATCGTTGTACTGTCAAGTACAGGTAAACTAACCTAATTTTTAGAGTAACTGCAGTATTTTTAACTAAGATTTTTCTGTTTCGTGTTACTAGTGTATTAAAAACAGCAAAAAGCTGATCGTTTATGCAGTCGTATTTACTGGCATTGGATCTATATTCAACGGTGCCATAATAATTTATTCATAACGTCGACTGCAAAGCGTCGCGGTGAATATTTTCGCTGACTCTCTCTTTTATTGAAATTCTTTGCGAGTTATTCCTTAAGTTTTCTCATCTATCGACACGTTTCTTATCTTGTTCTTAATTCAAACATAATGCTGGTTAATAATGATGAAAAACTAGAGTCGCAAGGAAATATATTTTTATAATGATTTAATAGAATGGGCGTACATAATATGTTTTTATATTCTGCATTTAAATGTTTGGTATCAGCACTTGCAACGTGATATTTCTATTTGGATTACAAATCTTTGTAATGTAATTTTATTTTGTAAATTCGCATATAATCTTCAAACAATTGCTTGGACCAATAGTAAATGTTGTTTTTATCATAAATAATAATTTAAATATTTATTAATCCGAATTTACTATAGCTGCTGCAAAAAGTAGGTAGTTTTAAATAGCAAATGTTGATTAACGACCTTTTCGGCTACTTCCTCATGGTATTTTAGTCGTAATTGTTCCTTCAACGTAAATGTAGGTCAGCTTGACTTTATGTACACGATTTGTTTGCGTGAGTAGCTTTCTTTACCATGTCTATAAGTTAAGAAAATATAATGGAGTAATAAGCTATTATATTTATTGTTAGATCGGGCTTGAATGGCTATTTGGAGATACTTTACGTGCAAGTATTTTAATGTTAAGTCAATTTTATAATACTAACTGTGTTACTTCTATCAATTTGCTAAGAATAGATCTTTACATTCCTAAAGTATTCTGTCTCATCTCTACAACAAATCCACTTCAGCAAAAGAGTGATAAAATATTTAATTTAATTCGACTAAAGTGGTTAACAACTCATTTATTATAGGTAATTTTTGATGCAATTTTACCATCCAAATTCAATTTGTAAAATAGAGAAATGATTTTTCTATATTTGATCAAGCTTAATTAACAATTCAAAAATGTTGTTTTAATTAATATTATTTATATGCAAGTCTAGTGAGTATTTCATTACATTTGCATATTTTATGAAAAATAAGCCCATTATTAGTTACTGTGTTTTAATGAGTTAATATTAATTCATATATTAATTCCAATTGTAATTAGTTCCTTACTTTTTAATATTGTATAGTAAATACAGGTAGTGGTGGTGAATCACCGCCCATGGACAATCGTGCCACTATCCGCTTATTGAGTTGACAATGTTCTACGGTATAACTTGTGAACTTGTGTTATTATCACTCATTCAGCGATACAAAGTATAGGTACTATTTCAGGCTGGTATTTTTGGAGATCCAATAACCTCGACCGATTAACGACCATTTTGAAGTATGTCAGCATATCCTTCAGCATGGCTCTGCCATGGGAGTGCGTAATGATAACCTTCCAGCCACTATCAAACCGATGTAAAACCAAAGACAATTCCGGAAAACACACCCGGTACATAGAGCTTACCTTTTGGCTTATTTTAAAGTAATAATTTGGTAGGAAACTACTAATAAATACTTTTGAAATATTTCTAAATAGTTTGGTATAAAAAAAAGGGAAACCCGTTGAACCACATTATTCCTCACCCGGTATCTCACGTTATGTGGATCACGATCGCAGCAAATATCTCCTCATAAAGTAATGCATTAAACATAACGTATGCGCCCCAGAGCCTCTTCCGTGACTATTGTTCCGTTGTGCGGTTTCTATAAATTCCACGTTAACTTCGAACGGGTATGGAAAAAATAACATCAATTTTCTTATGTATTTTGTAACTATTCGCTGCTTTTTAGTATAGGTAAGTAGAAGCATCTATTGTAACCAAATCTGTCTATGTCATATACGCCAGCGATTTTTTCGGTTACATTTATGTTTTTTAAGGTCTATAAAATCCAATATAGCTTTATTTAGGTTCATAAATAAATTTATTAATATAATAATATACGTTATATAAGATTATATATATATATATATATATATATTAGTATATCATCTTTTGAACATTGCCACGTTTACCTATTAAATTGCTGAGTGATCTTCAAAAGTAATTAATTTCATTCAATAGTTATTTTTTTTATTCTATAGCGGACAACGGATCAGGTGGGTTTCCTATATGGTTAGAGAGCACCGCCGCCCATGAACAACCACGCCACAATCTACGCATTGGTTGTGTTGGTGGCTTTTTACGTCACTTAAGCAGCACTTTTAAGGGCCTCTGATATCCTCACTTACTCTGCGAAACACAATACAAGTACCGTTTTACGCTGAGAATTCTGTGGGCCCGTCCTATAACTTCGATACTATACTTCGTCACTGCTATACTTCAGCATGGCTCTCCCACGGGTGGAATGTAGTTTTTTTTGTTTATGTAATGTAGTTTATTAAGTTGTGGAAATCCAGAGTTGTTGTTTATAGACTTAATTGACGTTTTTTTCTATTCAGGCAATATTTTTTTTACCTAATTTAAGTGGGAAACTGTTCCTACTTAACAAATACAATTGAATTTTATTACCTTATAGTATATAGTTACACTAAATTATTAAGTAAATAAAATATGATTTAGAAATGTTATTTTTGTTAGACAGGTTGCAAGTGAGACAAAAGCCAAATTGCTTATTAAGGAAGGTAGGTTCTCATTTCTACCAACTAGTAAAACTCTGAAAATTATTTTTTTAAATTATGAAACAATTTTATATCAGTTTCAGTTTGCCTTGTCTCTTAGAATTTGTAGACCGATTATATCTCGTAGGCTGATCTCGTAGCATACGTAACCAACACACGTAGAATGTTCTACGACACCTTAGGTTATACAGTAACGGAACACGGTGGTATTATTAAGATTATTGTTCCAAATCTTATACAAAACGATTCAGATATGTACTGAATTTACCAATACAATTTTTTGTCAAATGAGAGATTTCAAAAATATTAAACAGTAGCTCTTCATAGCCAAAAATCAATACTTATATTTATTTATTTATCGTTATAAGATTTCATAATAAAAGGTATAAACACCAATTTTAATATATATCCAAGAACGTGCCCATTTCTTGATGGTTTCTATTTGTAAACAATTAACGTTTTACGAGAAGTAACAACGACAAAACGAAGAAAGACCTTTATGAGGGATTATAACGCAAGTCACGAAGCGGAGTGAGATGAAATTAATTTATTGCGGCTTGCTTCATAATTGCTGTGTAAGCGTTTCTCCAAAGATTACGGTATGTCTCAAGTTGGTGATCTTATCTTAAAGCGCTTCTAAGCACGTTATTAAAAGTCCTCGTAGGCGTGTATGAAAATGTGTACACGACAAATATGTATGGTTTTAGGTTTTTATGTAACATAACCCTATTTTGTCGTAAATAATTGAACCCGTGGAAGAGCCATGTCGAAGCATATGCTGACACACTTATTGTGCCGGCTCGTCTCAAGTGGTACCATGGGTTCACAGAATACTCAGAGTGAAACGGTACTTGTACTGTGTTTCGCAGAGTCAGTGAGGATATTGGATATCGGAAAACACCGGCAACACAACCAACGCGCGGGCAGTGGCGCGGTTGTTCATGGGCGGTGAAGTTATCTTACCATATAGAAGACATAGCATATAAATGCACTATAGCATAAAAATGTTAAAAATAGGATTAATGGTTATGCAATTACCATGCTTTTACCAAAAAATTCACGATTTACGAAAATCCTAGGCAAAACAAGATTTAAAAACTTAAGAAACAAATTATGCTATGTTTCCCTATTCGGTAATAAAATCAGTAAATAAAATATATCTAATAAAAACCCCATATGGCCTATACCATTAGACTTATTACTTTCTTACTAAATTACACTTCTTAATATATCGTGACATAAAAAGATCGTAACCAGCGCTGTTACAATTTGGTTTACAAGTGTATTATATAATGTGATCTGCTTAGATTTGGGTTTAACTATATCAGTATAAAACAAATTTTTCTATTGGCTGTATCATGAAATATATGCTGATATTATAATCGTATGATTTAATCACTTGTCGCTAATCTTTATTAGTTATAAAAAAGTTACATAAAACCACTTTTGGTATAAGTTTATAATACTATCTGAATTATAATGAGGAAGTTCAAACTTGTTAGAACAATTATTATTAATATCAGTTTGGAACAAATGTTCTCTTCCGGGAATTGAACTTTGTTCATATTGAAACTTACTTCTTGAGGTTAAAGTTACTCTTTAGTTGAATCTTTTCGACAATGTTGCATATTTAAGATAAAGATTAAATAAAAATCAATCTATCATACCTATTGCCAAAATTATAAACTCAATACTTTTTTTGTCAATTGGTTTTGTCATTTATGATACTATTCAACAGTAACTACTATATTATTTAACTTCTCGCTTTTACATTTCCAGAAATTAAATAAAACCTCACAAGAAATTCTCAAATTGAAATGGCTGAGTTTCAGAATTTAACGGCAAAATAAACAAAAATTGTATTTTGAAAGAGAAAAATATAACTTTCCGTGATTCTGACTCCGTAAAACAATATTATAGAAACGTTTCAACTGTACTATACACTTTAAATGCTCACAATTTTATATAATTATTTTATTACATCAGTGCGAGGTTTGCAGTTTTAAAAGTAAAATCAATCGAAACAAAACCTTATCTTGTTAGCGTTTTGGTTCATATTCTTGTACTACAAGATATATTAATGTATATACTTTTGTGGCTAGTCCTCCTTCAAAACAATTTCATATTTAATTGAAATAGAAATAGCTTCCCCGATAAGGAAAATTTCCGAGACACAGGAATGATAACGTGAACTAAAGGAAAATTTACGGTCAAAAAGTAAAATAAATAGAGTTACAAAACACATATACATTACAAAAATTAATCTTTCTATTAATGCCGATTAGTAGTTGTAGTGGCAATTGACTGGCCACATCGCTCGACGAACCGATAACCTATAGGGAAGAAAGGTTCTCGAGTGGCGACAGCGTACCGGAAAATGCAGAATGGGACGTCCCGCCACGCGAAGGAAAGACGATCTCACGAAAGTCGCGTGCTACAGCTGGATCCAGATCTCTTAGGCGTAATAGGCGTCCTTGGGGGAGGCCTATGTCCAGTGACTTGATAAGTTAATGATGATGATTGAAGTTGATTTGTATGTTCAATCGTCAGCGGAATAAAGTAGCTATTGTTTGTATATACTTAAATGGAAATATTAAGTAACAGGATAAGCTTTAGCTATTTTCAACAATTTCTAAGAAAACCTCGAATTTCAACTTGATTTCAAGGTCCTAATAGACAAATGTGACCATAAATTCTATTGAATCTCGTAATCAGAAATCACCTGCATATATACAATTATATATACACAATTACCGCACTCGCTGATTCTATAATAACAGTGTTAAACAAATTTAAAAATAGTAAGGCTGGTTAAATATTAAATTACGACGATTCAATAATAAATATTAATGAGATGTTATCTGACGAAGAAATTCTGAATTAGGTCGAACTACCACGACGCTAGTCTACAATTCCCAATTGTTAAAATTATGATTCAGTGCGATTTAAATTTTAACATAGTTATCAGTCTATTCTGCTTTTCTTGTCAGTGTGAAATTATGTAAAATTTATTTTTATATCATTATTCTTGTTATAATATTAATCTTCTTCAGAAAATTTTCTGTGAGAGCTTCTTATAAATAAATGCGATCAAAATTGTAATGTCCTTGCAATACAGAGAAGATATATTTTTTATAATTTGAATCTCCGCCGGAGATTCTATACGTTTGTATAGGTAAATGTGATTTACCTTGAACTAAAAATATGTATCTTGTTAATACATATAAAATTTTGCTATAATATAATTTTAGCAGTAAATACCCAATTTCACATGTAAAAACTGTGGATTTCTATTACAAGAATTTTTATTACAAAATAATAACAGCTGTAAATCGGCCATGCGTAAATATTTTCTTGTCATTACGCGAAGGGTCAAAAGGAGGAGGGTCAAAAGGAACGGAATTCTTGGAAGGTCGACCTCCAACGAATAAAACTATTTCGGTCAAAGGAGAGATACTACTATTATACATTCTCTACTCGTCGGGTACACGACTTGCTGACGACACATCACATAAAGTTAACGGACTTTTCCATTAGACCTAATCGCAAGGAAATTTCATACGCCGATACTGATATGAAAGGTCAAGGTGAATCGAAGAAAATTATATCCTTAAATTCATGTAATAGGTATGCTGTGCTATTATGAACTCATAATAATTTAAGTTAATCAATGTTAAGTTTGTAGCAATTTAATAAAACGTACGAACATACACGAATATATTAAAAATTTATGAATATCAAATTATGTTTAAAGTAATTAAGTATTCATAATTGAATGGAGAATTAAATATCATTTCTACATATAAAATATCTTCTGGTTTAAACTTCTAGTTAAAATCAATATTCCACCTTTAATAATCGGATCTAGAATTATTCAATAATAGTATTTATTATTCAGTAATAAATGTTTTCCTTTCATATTACATCTTTTATGCCTGTAACGGGCCATGATGGCGGCGGGCAAACATGCTACATTCAGCTGAGTCCCATTCACAAAGATAACTTAGTTAATATCCCATTCCGGCAAACAAGATTCTATTTAGAGCGCAATCTACATAAATTAGACGCGACCGCGAAACGAAAATAATCTGATAACGTCGCTTTACAGTCTGAGAGTCTGCGTTCTGCTCTCTCTGCTTACCACAACTTAGTGCTCAGGGCTATAATTTAAGCGGTTGAACAATACAAACATAAGGATATGCCAATGATAAAGATTTACCAACAGGGTACATGTTAAATCGAGCAAGACACGGATTTCCTTAATCTTAGAAAGGACGTAATCTTGAAAAAATACATTCGTAGGTGGAAATGTTGGCTTTCATAAAAGCCTTCTAATATATCATTCTGTAAAAATATATGTAGAAAAAAATTAGTTTAAGAAAAAATACAGATTTGATCGTCAAAATTACAAAAAAAAACAAAATATAAAAACAAGATTCATGGTTCATTCTACACAACATAATTTTCAGCAAATTGAATGTGTACATAATTAATTTGGCTATTCATTTTGATAACTCCAAATCAATATTCAGATCATTCAACAGTTAACTATACTAGTTTAAATATGTATATAATAATTTAAGCTAATATCAGAAAACTGTGGTCAGAAAATATTAAAAGCTTAACTGAGAAATACACAGGTATTGGATCTTCAGCTAAGTTTGAATAGCTGTGAAATAAAAGGCTTCGGAAGTATCAGTTTCATTGTGTAAGCGAAAGGTTCACGCATAATAAGGGCTCGCCCGGTGACACCGCATTCCCTTTGTTAATTAAAACAATGTTTTACGATACCAAATAATTGTGAATGTTCGGAATAATTCCATAACGTACATGCGTTAATCTTTATTGTTATTTCTTTATAAGAAGGTTTTCCTAAATAAAAAATACATTAATTGTGTAATTATTTATAGTCTTCAATTATTAAAGTTGCTTTAAATAAAATAAGGAATATTTTATCACTCTCTTTGATGTGCTTCTGTTGTTGCTAAAACGAGACAGAGCAACTCAAGAAAACATATAATCTTACCAAGAAGTTTATCTGTAAGCCGGTGTTATTACAATATTATGTTAATCAATACGTGTGAATAATTTTATGTTCTCTACAGCACGACTATCGCTCTTTATACTTCGTTAGGAAAATAATTCGCTATACGAGCACGTGTACTATAAAATTTAGTTACGATGCTGTTATTTTCTATGTTAGTGATTCAATAAAATTGGATTTCTTTGCTTAGTTTGATCTGTCATCCATTTATCTTAACAAAAATGTGTTGAAGGTTGCGATTTTAATAAATCTCTTGCCGGGGCAATATGTGGGAAATGATGTCATAACTCATGCGTGGTGCGATCGAACAGAGACCGTAAGTCGATATACTGCCGATATATGGCCCTTTGCGATATTACACAACTTTTGTATCATGTTTTATGTAGTCCGCAGTAATTGGACATATGAAGATATATTTTAGTATCTTTATTTCGTTGAAATATCACGTATTGTTACTCACCCGTTGATCAAATCCTAGACATTCCTAGGCAATGATTTAATATTACAAACAGCTTTAATACCAAACCAATTCCTGACAGTGTGACGTAGACAGTAAAATTATATAAACATGTGTTAGCTCATGTTAAGCCTAAATCACTCTCAGTTAACCCATCCCTGCATTATGCCCATAAGACGGACGCACCCGTCTACGGAAATTACACAATACTACCTATTATTATTGTATAAGCCTTTTTTTGTAATAATGTGGTTATTATTAAATTGGATATTGGTTCAAATATATAGGCAAATGTAAACAGACATTAGTTTTTTGATTACTTATAATATCACTGAATTATCGTATTAATTATAATCAAATAATAATTTTATGTATTTTATTATCAATATATAACAAATAGTGATAAATTAGGCATAGATAAGTCATAAGAATGAGACAAATGAGAGTATATTTTTGAAGTTACTACTTGCTGATGGTGAGGATGTCTAAGAGCGTTGTGTTGCGTTGGAGCACTTTTCCTAGGTGAGCTTCCATTTTATGTAAAAAAACTACCTACTAGCTAAGCCCGGCAAGCATTCTTTGGGCCATATATATCATCAATTACTCATATTCCTATTAACAAAAAAGGGATGGATGTAGAAGGTTCATAATTAAGGGGTAATGTATTATATTTATTATTTCATAACAAATAATAAAAAAAATGAAAAAAATCACAGATTTTTTAAAAAATGATAGGTGGGTAACCGTTATCAATCAGAGGTTTAAAAAATAGATAGTAGCCGATTCTGAGACCGACTAAATATGCATACAAAATTTCATAAAAATCGGACAAGCCGTTTCGAAGGTGTATTGTAACTATCACTGTGACACGAGAATTATTAGATATAAGATATGTATTTACAATATTGCTCTATGAGTTCACGTCATACTATGCTCAGTCTTGAATTTAGGTTTGGTGGTATAATAAATTGCTACAACTGTAGGTACTAAATGTCTCTGGATTATTGCGTAAGATTGATATATAATCCATAGTAAACAATAAAACCCACTTGTTGAGCCGAATCAAGTGAGTATTCGAGTTCGTAACTCATTCAAGACTTCTTTCTCGTCAGTTTGAAGTATTATGTTTACATGCATCAATATGCGGATCTAATGAAATTTTCTATTAGGAATTTTAAATTTCAGAGATTTTATTTTAATGAATATATTATTTTTCTTATGAGAAGTTTTATATAATTATTCTTATGAAGAAATTTATTTCACATAGTTTTAAAATTGAAGATTTTTTATACAAAGAGAAAAAAAATTACTTATTTTTTATACAAAGAAAATATAAACCAGCTATGGTTTTGGGTTTAATATCTTAAATAATATTTTTTATGGAAACGGTGAGAAACGAGCAAGAGGCTCACCTAGGATAAGCGGTCCTCTGCCTATGTATATCCGTAGCACTTGCAGGGCCGCGGATGCGTTGCCGGCCTTTAAGGGATAGGCACGATCTTTTCTCGAGAGTCCCCAAGTCGTATTTGTTTTTAAATACCTCTGCAGGAAGCTGATTCCACAGAGTGGTTGTGCGCGGGACAGAACGCCTTAACTATGCTCAGTTGTGGAATGACAAATATCTAACATATAAACTCTATCCGTTTTGTTTTGACTTTGTTACTTATAGTTGAATAAAAAATCAGAATTTTTCTCCCAAAAATCGTGAACAATCGAAATACAATATCGACAACCATATAAAGTTGTGTGGGGCGATGTAGAACAGAATCGATGCAATATTTTGGGAAAAAAATGTAAAATAAAGCATTCCTGCAATTTACTGATTGCAGCAACAACGTGCTGTGTTCACGATGCCGCTTTCCCGAAATTCTTTGCATTCCAACGTGAGCTGGTTTCTTTTATTTGCGATCCGATTTAGCATTTTCCTACATTTTACCTTATTTATAAACAACTTTAAATTAATGTACACACTAAGCAATAATTTTTATATGGTATAGGCTGACAACGGAGCAGGTGGATTTCGTATATGATAAAAGAATACCACCGCCCATGGACAACCGCGCTATAGCCCGTGCATCGGTTGTGTTGCTGGTTTTGTATGCCGCTTAAGCAGCCTTTTAAGGGCCGATATATTCACTTACTTTGTTGTACCGTACAGTACAACTACTATTTCACGATGAGTATTCTGTGAGCCCATGGTATCTCTTTGGATGAGCCGGCCCAACTAGTGAGCTAACATATGCTTCAGTAAGACTCTCCCACGTATAAAATTAATGGAGTTTCATATGTAAACGTTTTTTTTCAGGAATTACAGGAATAATTTCGACAGCTTTGACTGGTCGACATAAATTCTTCAATAATTAGGAGCGTCATAGCTGAGCGGTCGTGTAAGCTACCGTAGCGGTGTGAGTAAAATTTATAATTTATTCGGTCAAAAACCTAGGCGAGTGTTCTAGCCGTGGGAGACCGGAGCCGGACTAATTGAGCCGGCTCATTCGAAGTGATATCACTGGCGCGCAGAATATTAGCGTTATATAGCACATATACTATGTTTTGGTGAGTGAGTGAGGCTATCGGAGGCCCCTGAAATTATATCGCTCAAGTGGCGTAAAAAACCGGCAACGCAGCCATAGGTATGGTTTATGGTCCAAGGTTATAGTATGGTTTTCCATGGATGGCGACGATCTCTTACCATAAATGAAACGCATTTTTGATATTTTTAAGTGTATTTTCATTAAAATAGTCAAATGATAAATACGTATCATGTTTACAATTTAGTAATACTATTGATATTTTAAAAAGAATAATTTAAGTTCTATTAGCCGACAACGTAGGCAGTCAAAATAAAAACGGGTTCCATTTATATATGCTACATTTAGTTGTAAATTTATAACTCAAGAACGGATTCACCTATCCAAAGCAAATATTTAGGCTTGATAAGCACTATTTAGTAGATGGTTTACGTGCAGTTTGCACAAAATCGGTCGAGTGGTTCTTCATTTATTACATTTTTTGTCACAAATTATTCGATATATAGTGGATCATTTTGTTAAAAGGGATTATATTTGCAAATTTAATTTTTTTATACGTAGCGAAACACGTACCGGGGCGCTAGTATTTCATAAATTCCATATATTTCAAGCTTTCGTTCTTGATAAAGAAACGGAATTAGCATAAGTTCGTGCTGGTCGCTAAACAAAAACTTCCCAAGTCGTTTGTGACAAAAGGCCGCTCTCAATATTCTTTGAAGGTATTGTAGGCCGCTCACGAATTCGGGACTCTCTATAAAAAAACAACGGTTGTTTGAAGCCGACTTCATGAGTACAAACTTTGTACGTAAGTAGGGCGCTTTACTTGTTGCTGTAGTCAAAACTTTAAGTGTAGATACCAACGAAGAGTATCAACTATTTTGGAACCGAGAAACTTAATTTATGTTTATTTTATAATTAGCAGTATCAAACACATTTAGAAATTAAATTCTCAATTTAATATTGACTTTGGAATTTAATAAAAATCAATAATGGAAATAGAAATTAAATGTAAACTAATAAATTAGTTATCTCTTTACTAATATAACTAGGACTATCCTCGTAACTGGAAACAAAACCATTATTGGCTCTGGATGTGGTATCACTGGTAAGAAGAAGCGGCAGTCCAATAAACTTTCAAAACCATCCTGAGAATAATAATAGATTTAATAAAAATTTAACCCTTTATATTACCGATTCAATTTTCATTCGTATTCGGCAGTTTTTTCTGTAAAATAACACTGACACTAATTCTTTATTGAATATATCTTATACGATTTTTAGATACATTTCTAGAGAGTGCTGTAATTATGAAAAAAGAATATAGAATTAATATATATTAATATTTTATTTGATAATTTTCATGAATCTTATTCCAAGCCAATGAAATTACAAGCAATAGAATATATAAATAAATAATTTATGGTCATATTGAGATTGAGCGATGTGGAGCAACATTCACTTTGCCCATAACAGTAAGTGGAATAATTGAATTTCGGTCGCCGGTCGATGCGCTGAGCGGTTTCAATCCAGCAGGCCACGCCGGGTACGCCAAGCTTCGCTGAATCCGCTATTTACTTATTTGCGGATAGAAATTGCGACTTTTTTACAAGTAAATTGCTTTCCGAGCGCCTCTGTAAAATTAAGCGAAATCCTGTAATAGTTGAATGATATTGAGATGACATATGTATTTCTAATTATAATTATTTTGCCATTTTATGTGATTAAAACATAAAAAGTAGCTTTCATCAAAACAGCAGTCGTTAACTTTATAATTACTTTTGCTGACGATGAAAATGTAATCAGTACATTTGTACCAATCGTAGAATAATATCGTTAACACAGAATTTACAGAATACTCAGCGTTATATTTGGTACTTGTCCTGTGTTTCGCAAAGTGAGTGAGGATATCGGCGGCCCATAAAAGTGCCGCGTATGTGGTTTTAAAAGCCAGAAACATAACCAATAAATAAACAAACCAACCAAAATCTTTTCAGACTTAGTCTCTGAGGTTTTGGTTATGTCTACCATAAATATTTCAAATATAGAAGTTACTTATCCCTCGGCATTGTCTTGTACATTTAGATCCACACGCCGTTTCTATAATTTTTCTTAAGATTAACAATAAAATTTTTGTTTTTAATTTGTAATATATTTTATAAGATTTTAAATAGATATAGCCGTATATTTTTTACATATTTTTATGAACGTTTAGGAAATAGCAACAAGTTGTCTGGTTCTGCTTTTCCAGGAAAATAAAGTTACAAAACTTAGGTATAATATAAAAAGCTTAGCAGACATTTTCATAAGCGATGTTAGGTCATATAAGTTTACGTTGATGTAAAAGATTAAAGTCGCCTGAAGAGAGAATAGGTCATATTAGACGTAATATTCTAGAAAGATAACTTCTGTAATAAACAATAACTTTGTCCTCTGACTAGAAAACCAATACACATTTTCTGAGTAATGAGAAAAATAAGCAATCTTTCCTAAATTTCCAAATAATTACTCAGCATTATAACATCGCCGATACTTATTACGGCTAACTTACGTCACGGGTAGGCAATTTATCCTCGTGATTTATTAATCCGTCGGGAGAACAATACAGGCGCCCCTGTGCGCCGCAGGTAGCGGCAGCGAAAATATTTTGCGTCTCTAATCCTTGATGCAATTAATATCAATATGAATAATCGGCATCTGATCTGTCAGTCTTTAATGAAATGTAGGCTTAGGATTACGTCACCTCGTAATAAATTCAATCCATTCATAAATCTTTGTTAAAACTGTTTACGGATCACCACTCAAAGACGCCGATCCAAAAACCGTTGACGTAGCTTGTGAAACTTTCAGTAAGTTTTAATTAATATAACCTTAAACAAAAAATACCTTGTAAAACAAAGTTTTGATTACTGTTAGTTTCAAACAACTCAGAAATGACAGGTGAATACAATGAAATTCACAATTTCATATAGTTAATTTAATTTCTTATATTATTGTTATTAAAAATAAAATTTGATCAAAATTCTCTTTTTATATCAAAAGCATTTTTTATGCTGTATCTAACAACAGAGCAGGCGGGTCTCTGAAACGGAAAGAAAACACCGCCACCCATGGACAACCGCGCTACAGTCCGCGCTCGGTTGTGTTGCCGAGTGTTTACGCTTTTGCATTTTAAGAGCCACCAATATCCTCACTAACTCAGCTAAACATATTATTAGTATTCTGTAAGCCCGTGTTATCACTTCGAATGAGCTGGCCCAATTAGTGGGTTAGCATATCCTTCAGCATGGGTTGCTCACAGGTGCGGCAGTGTTAAGTCACTGTCAAGACCTTCAAAGGAACAAATAAGTTATAAATCAGATTGTTTTTGATCGGGTCGGTATTCGAACCTTCGTGATAGGCTTATAAAACCACTAGCTACGAAGCTCTTAAATGCAGCGCCATGTTGTATCATTCCAATAAACAGCGCTTAAAATGTATTCGAACAGACACACAAATTTTCAATCTAATGCGTCTTTTAACTATATACCTATAAATTAAATATCTATCGACAATATTAGGAACCTATTAATCTCACACGCAAATCAATAAAATTGATTATTCAGCACTATACCAAGATTGGTCTTAAATGACGCTGTGAACAGAAGTTGGTTTATCCGGAACGGCCTCTATAGGTCTCAGTTGATCTCAAACGGTCTCTGGGCAATCAAGAAGTCGAATCAAAAAGGAAACTTAATTACGACGAGTACTCAGACGAGTCTATTTCTTTGCTATTTACTTACTTTTAAAAACTTCAGACGCGGTTGATGAGAAACTGACTACCAGCTTTTCTTACTTTCGAATTACATTTTAATTATATTACCGTTGCCTTGTATCGCGAGGAGACAACTTTATACTACTATATAAAATACTCTGACAATTTATCGGTTTGTTTTTGTGTTGTTCAATATTTAATCGTTAACAGTTTATATAACCGCCATATGAAATATTATGTTAGTGTCTACTACTTTGTATTTCAATGCAACAAAAATGTTGTCATGCAAGAAATATTAAATTTTATGAGTATGAGAAGTGATCTGTGCGAATTTTTAACAATATTTTTAAAAAGTACAAAAAGCAATCAACCTACCCGAAACTTTGTCCATGGGCAGAAGCCCGTTTACCTTAGGTGATCCTCCTGCTCGTTTGCCATTTCCATAAAAAAAAGAAAATGTATAGGTTATATGTTTTTACTTTTACTAAATTACTTTTTAAATATATTATTTACTTAGTCCAACTTAATATATCATTAAAAAGTTCTTTCATACATTTTATGAAGCAAGTATTCCAAATTTTATTCTACCTTGCTAGAAAATGGTTAATAAAATATAAATATTATAAGACGTTAAATGAGGTGCCCGTGCTTACACATAAACCTGTACCGTTAAACAGAAACCGGCGAATTTTATAGCAATTTTAGTGCAACTTCAGTATTGTGCCAATAAAAATTTATCGCCACTAGAGATATGACACTGTATCGTTCTGAACAAAACGGAGCTGCGATTTTATTCCGCGAAACGTAACAGAGAGAACCGGTGAGAAATGACGTAGTAATATCCTGTAAAGCTGCAGCAGTCGTAACGCAATCGTATGTAAAACATTTGTGAAGTTCTAACTTGGCGCTTTACGACACAGATCTTATTGCTCTTATTGAATTTTATCTATAATATTAAAAAAGCTACAAAAACCGTTAGACTCAATAGATAATATATTTTAATATGTATTTATATTATGTTTTTGATACGGGCTCTAAAAATAACTAAATAAATTAGTATTTATATTTTATGAATTTAAATATAACATTAAAAAATATTACTACGAATGTCTACAACACCTATGGAATAAAAAGTATATATGAAACTGCAGTTATTAAAGCTGTATACTTTTTTAAAATTATTTTTTATAGTATAGCGGACAACGGAACAGGTGGGTCTCCTATTTAGTAAGAGAACACGGCCGCCATGGACAACCGCGCCACAATCCGCGCATTGGTTGTGTTGACAGCTTTTTACGCCACTTAAGCGGCATTTTTAAGGGCCCCCGATATCCTCACTCACTCTGCGAAACACACTACAAGTACCGTTTCTGTTTAGGTTTAAGGATAAATGTTAAATTCCTTTAATGATGAGTATAGAGAGTTTATTAGAATTTATATTTTTTCTCATATTAAGTTCTTTAAAAATTTCCGATTAATTATGTTTATATATTCATAATAATTATATATTTCCAAATATATCATATAAAGCTAAACTAAGCATATAGAATTAGCATCAGGAAGCTTGTTATAAGAAAAACTGACATTTCAACGTAACAATAATTTAAATTATAAAATAAACTCAACGAAAGATGACAGCAATATTTCATATCGGAAATTGTTTTCGTGAAAAAAGGCAGACGCGTAACAGAAATGTATAACAAAGATGGCGTAATTTGGCAAGATCGCGATGAAACATGGCCGAAACCGATCCGGCCATAAATAACAACGATAACAGATCGCGCGCACGTCCTCTATGACACCTGATGTTTTTACGAGAGCGCACTACCGCTTCTGCCCTCACGCTTTGTAGGCAGGAACAGATTATATATCATCATATTTTGCTGTAAATATTAAATACACATATAAATTATGCATACTCTATATTTTACCATAATGTCACGACATATTTTGTTGTTTTTTTTTGTTACGAATTCTCAGCTTTCGTTGCACGAAGACTTTTTAATTAAAAGATATCGAAAATGTTTCATGCTTAATTGCATTAAATATAAAGCGGTCCAAATCTATTGTAGTCGTTATAGATAATTGATATTTTAAAAAATATTTTTAATTTAATAAATTTATTCTATAATTTATGTGCGCTAAAATTCCACAGACTATATCTAGAGATTTTATTAATAGCGTTTAAATACCCATTGAATTGGCCGCTTTGTTCGCTGAATGTAAATCATTTGCAACAAACGATACATCATTCTTGTCATAGACTGATCTGTCCGCTATCAGAAAAGCAATTTATAAAGAGTTATTCATAAAAAAAACTGTAAACCTCAATAAGTCTATTTTATTTAGAGGTCTTGTTAATCGTCAAATTCATTTCGTAATTAGAGAGAAAGTGATATTTAAGCACAAACGTTTTTATAATTAGAACTAGAAAATATAATGTTGTAAAATTATATTTTTATTATAAATTATTCATTTACAATAAACACTATGGTGATTATATCAAAATCATTAAATAATTCTTCTTTGGAGATTTTACCTATATAAAAATAAATCTGACAAAAGAACTAAATTTAAATACTGTGTATGTCATCATCATCATCATCAACCTATTCAAATCCACTGCTTGACATAGGCCTATATACTTTTATATACTGTGTATATAAAACTCTGAAAATTTTCCTTTTAAACCCGAGCAAGTATTTTTATGGAGAAATGTTTAGACAAGCTTAAAACTTTAAGGGATTTACTGTTATTAATCATGATTTATATGTTTTATGCTTTTTCCCTTCTTTTTATATTTTTGAGGGTAAATTATGTTTTAATTCCAGATTTATATTATGTAAGTTTTATGCCTTATACGACAAAGAAAATAAATTTATAATATAAAAATAAATTACATATATATGAATAACTCTTATTTATTGATTAGTATATTTTGAAATGATTGAAGACAAAGTGGTAGATTTACTAGGAAGCAGTTCACCAGAGCCTAAGGCGACATCTTTTGAATGGCCAGAAAGTGTAGCTTAATATTTCATTATCATCTTACGAAAACAATACAAAAATTATGTTACAACTACAGAAAAGGAAGAAATTATCTAAAATTTAACAAAAGTATCAATCTATTTGAACTCTACAGTATACTGAATACCATTATGTATTTAAAAATATCAATAGCGTTTCAATGCTACAATTTAAATGTAGTTTAAAACTGCATAGCCTACAGGTGACAAATTTGTAAATTCGCTGCTGTCATAGATTTATATCAAATTTTATGAAATTTTAGTGATCTGATCAAAAGATTAATATATCAGTGTGTATAGGGCTATTAAGATACCTAGAAGGTGTCGCCGCGATACGATCAACTGGTGACAGGTAGTTTCTAGGAAGCTTACCCGCCCTAAGCTGCTAATACAGAGCTAATTTAGTGCTGAGCCGCCGGAGCTAACACCCTCTAATGCTGTTTGATTTATACCTTCACAACCCAACTTACCTGACATAAATTACCGACAGTGACATTCGCTTAATACAATCTTCTCTAGTGATTTCATGCAGACGAAACTTCTCCTGTGCACAGCAATATTTCATTTTGCTATTGTTGATTCAAAATCCGCGTATTTCTTTTGACTGCGCTTTTTCAGAAGCAATTTCAATAAACTGTAGAGCTAAGCGCTTTCGTAGGCTTTCTAATTCTATTCTTGGGAACTTTAATTTCATTTCTGTGGTAAGAAAATCATTTCTGTTTATTTGAAATTAAATAAACGACATTAAAATTAATTGATTAAAAAAAATCATTAATTTTTTCATACTTTTTGTAGAGATTATCATATTTCGATTTTGTGAAGGCCTGAGTGGGGCTTCTCAGGTTCACGGGTTAGCTGAAATCCAATTAACTTATATTTTCACCTTTCTATCACGAATCCGAGACGTTCTCTTTTCGGTAAATTATATAATTTGTCATTTCTTTGAAAAGTAATTTTATTACATTTGTAATTCTAAAGATGTTTTATGAGTTTGCTCTGAGTTGAGATTAAAATATCATTTTGTAAGTAAAATAATGACGCTTAATTTGCTTAATGGACACATTCACATGAGATTCGTAGATCCTTTTAAATTAATTAATTTTTGTATGAACAAATTTCAGATTTTTTAAAATTTAACTAAAACTAATAAAGGGATGCATGGTAAATGTGGAAGATGTGATTTTGTAGACATCTTTCCACGTACTATGTGCAAAATTAAGTAGCCGATAAACTGTACACGACACAGGACTTTTATTGACTAGAAGCAACAATAACACTTACAACCAAATCTATCACCTTAATTATAACCAGTAAGTTTCAGTGTAACTTTTAGTGGAGGTTTACAGATTTCCATACAAGTTATTTGCACTGACTCTATAGGAAAATTCATTACCAAATATTTAAATTAATAATGTATTTTAATAAAAAAATATTATTTTAGATATCCAGACGTAAAAGTGTATATTTTAATTTTGTATCAGGAACAGAGCAAGTGGGTCTCTTTATTATAAGAGATTACCGCAGCCCATAGACAACCTCGCTCCATTCCGCGCTTTGGTTGTATTTCTGCGTTTTTACGCCGTTAATTTCACGGGCCTCGGATATAATCACTTACTTAGCGAAATAGAGTACTAAGTGTGAAATGCTGATATTCTGTTAGCCATTGATATCATTTCGGTAGAGGTGGATCAATTAGTGCTTTAGTATTTGCTTCAGTTATAGCTCAACCACAAGAAGTCTTAAGACATTTGATTAACCACAGTCAGGCCCAAAGACCGAATAAATTATTAATTTTATTCAGACCGGGTGGACATGAGTCACTTCATATATAATAACAGATGAGATGGCTGTAGTTTATAGATGGTGGTTAAATATTTAAATGGGAGTTTTGAGCAAATTATTCTCGTATTGAAATTGTTCAAGTTATTGGTCAAGTTTCGTCATCGATTGGATCCGGACCGCCATTTGTGATGTAAAACACATTTTGATATTTTCAAAACCAAATTGGACTAACAATTTTCTTTCTAATTTTATATGATGGTAAAAATAAATAAAGATAACCTAGCAATGATATCAATAAGAATACCTATTGATTAAATTTTATACATGTTAATATATGTGAATACAAATGTTATTTTCATTTACTTTAAAATATTTTAGATTAGCGGTCACCCTGAAGAACGTGTATATATAATATAAGGTGAGCCCGGCATACATTTTCTTCCCATTAAAAAATAATAAAGTAGGTAGTTATAGCTATTAAAAGTAGGGGGTATAGAAAGGTCAAAATTAAGGATTTTATGTATTTCTAATGTCACGTCAAAAATATTATTTTTATTGGCTAGGTCCACTTTTAACATTTAGCGGTATGAAAAACAGTTGTTGACCGATTCTTAGACTTACTTGATAGTTATTATGTGCTCACAAAATTCCATTCGATCACTCTAATCGATTCGAAAGAGACCGTGACACAACATTTTGATGTATAAGATTGAAATGATGAATATTAACGTATTTAGAATAAAATATATTTAACTTTTACTAACTTTACTCAATGGAAATGAAATTGTGAAAGTTCCGAACTAATATTTTATTAATTAATCTAAAATCAGAAAGACGTCGAGTGTCGACTTACTAAAACTCTATGAATGTTTTAGTTTCAAAGCTTCTTATGAGAATTGAAATAAGCAACGAAATGGTAAAACCGGAGAGTTTTAAATGAAAAAAG
>DWCF01002544.1:0-23472 GCA_018230265.1 Delias oraia | reverse complement strand
CCGCCGCCCTTGAACAGCCGCACCACAGTCTGCGCATTGGTTGTGCTGCCGGATTTTATGCCGCTTAAGTGGCACTTTTAAGGGTCTCCGATATACTCACTCTGTAAAACACAGTACAAGTACCATTTATAGCTGAATATTCAGTAAACCCGTGGTATCACTTCGGACGAGTCGGCCCTATTAGTGTGTCAGCAAATGCTTCAGCATGGCTCTTCTACAGGTGTGACAGAATTAAGACATTCGCCCGGTCAAGCCCTTCCAGAGACCGAATAAATTATAATATAAATTATAATTGTCTGGATCGGGATTCGAACCCGAAATCTCTCGCTTTAAATTAATAAGCTACGAGGCTCTCATGTGGTATACATTTTTAAGGTTCCCAATTCGTGTTAGTTAAGATACCTGAAGGCAGCTGATTCTATAGAGTAGTGGTAAACGACACAGAATGCCTTTAAAATGCTCAGTTGTGAAACGATAAACATCGAGATGAAATATTAAAATAAATCACAAGTCTAGTCCACACGTTTTATAATAACAGCTTTAATTATTGTGTGTTCAGAGAGGTTTAAATGCAACATTCAATAGTTCAGTCTCGAACTTTGAATCCCATGACGGGCCTAAAAGTTTTAGGAAAATTTCAAACTGTGGATTTTAATAGGTAATGTGTTATAAGTTACTAAATGCGTTGTACAAATGTTACCCTACCTTATTCTTTATAGATTTTTATTTGGCATCATAAAAAGCCGATAACACAAATAAAAAGCGTTTCCAGCATGGTGGTCCATGTGCCGCCGTGACTCTTGACATCAACCCGCAGCGCCTGCCCTCGTAGTCCGCTATGTAATAATAATAATGAAAAACTCTGAGTGTGACTTCGAGAAATTAAAATGCTTAGATAAGTATTGTACATGAATATATTGTTAAGGGGATTATAAATAAAACAGAGTATTTCTTTTTAATAATACATATTTATATTCAAATTGTTTTATATGTGTTTCGCGAACGAAATCAACAACCTAAGTACATAAAATAAGCAATCTTAGAAATGCAGGTAGTCAAAGGCTTACTACATAATATTTTCTATTTTCACGGGTGCGGAAAATATTCGCGTCGTTGTATTTTATTTACAGGAGTGGAAATCCGCTCTTTCAAACAAGCATTAAGTTTTCAGAACACTCGTGAAAATATTGTTGAATATCGAAATATTTTCTTATGTTTTGAAACTTCTCCCAACATTGGCTGTGTTTATTAGCTTACAATCTGACATTTGAATCTCAATAAAATAAAATATTTAATACTAGCGTGAAATGGTAGCTGTACTTGAAATGGTTCTTCTACTGTATATCGCTGAGTAAGTGAGGATATCGGATGCCCTAAAAAAATGCCGCTTAAGTGGCGTAAAAAAGCCAACAACACAATATGTGTGGATTGTGGCGCGGTTCTCCATGGGCGGTGGTGTTTTCTTACCATATAGAAAACCTGTGTGCTCCATTTACCGCTATACAAAAAAATATACATTTATTTTAAAATGTATACAGTCATTATAATAACAGAACAAATCCTTTTACTCGCGCTCTCAAGATATAGGAGTGGCATTAATATCGACGGCGAATTACACTCGGTTTGTTAAAAGCTTTCGCTTATTAAGAGAGGTAAATTGTGCCATCGAGTGCGCAGCTTACATTACGGCAAAAGATGTCTGGAGAACATTTCAACAACAATACAAGAGATATAGAGGTTGGCAGATGTCATCATTTGAACACTGTATAAGAAGAAAATTATTTGACTTTTTTTATGGATTTTTTAGTTGTAATTGTTTTAGTTTTAAAAATATCGTTCATAACGGCGCTCAGGTGCTTGTGGAAGGGGAAGTAAGTAGAACGCTATCTATCTCTTTTTAACGTACCTTTATATATTTTTCTATTATTGTTTAATTTAAGCTGTATTAACTCACGGTCACTTTTAAATAAAAAAATACTTATTAGCGATAGTGAATAAAATATTGTTATATGAGTTTAGCGTATTTTTTATGATATTTACAACGAACAATAGATCACGCCGCAACCCAAACTATGTATTAAAATGGAAATCTAAACTAGTGAGCCTCCGATATCTCCATCAGCGTAAGTAAGTAAGTCCAAGCTTTCATTCCAGACAACCCGACTAATAAATACGTCAGCATACGTTTTACAGACTCTCCCACGGGAAAGACAGCAATAAAACATTCACCCGGTCACTCGGTCGGCGAACATGTACATAGACCGAATCAACTCATAAATAATGTTATTTATATTCAGACCGACGTGAGGATCGAACTTGGTACACTTGAAGTCACGGTAGTTTCTGCTCTACCCCAAATACTTACAAATCTCCATAGTTCGCGAGCTGAAGTAATATTTTCCAGTTTTTGCATCATATTTCATTATTTCTCTGCTTCTACTGTCCGTAGCGTGATATAATCTTCCTTAATAAATGGACTATCTAACACATGATGATTTCAAATCAAACGAGTTCTTGTATTTCAATTTATTTAATGATTTACATGAAATGATAGGTTATATGCATCTTATATCTTATACAATCAAATTTATGTAAAAAATAAAATTCGCACGCTTTGCACTTGTAGCTTAAATCCTCTATTACTTGGTTTATAAAGCAAAATAAAAAAATAAAAATTTTCTATCTTATTTTTGTGGCAGAAGAGTTATATTTTTTTGTACGGCAGGCTTTTTAATAAATACTTCATCTATTATTTGTACATATCAGATATATTGTTCACAGAAGTGGAAAACGTAATAGTCTCTTATCATACATATATAGCTTGAAAATGTTTCTACTTATTGAACACATAGTGAATGTTTTGTTTTGAAATCTCTCTTATCCAGTGTTTCTTATTTTTGTAGGCTTTTTAGATAAATCTTTTTGGTTAGACCGATGTGTTAAATTTTTAAAATTTTCTTTATTAAAATGTATTTTAGATTATTTTATTACTAACTCAAAATAATATAAACCTACAACAATAAAAATTATATTTTAAATACGATCAACACGATAATAAATAAAAATGAATCATGAGAGAGCCATTCTGAAGCATATGTTGACGCACAAAATTGGTCGGTCCGTCCGAAGCGATACCACGGGATCACAGAAAACTCAGCGTGAAATGGTAGTTGTACTTGAAACAGTACTTCTACTATATTTCTATGAGTGGATGAGGATATCGGAGGCCCTTAAAAATAAGTATAAAAATGTGGCGTAAAATGCCGACAACACAAACAAAACACGGGTTGTGACGCGGTTGGTGATTGGCTGTGGTGTTTTCTTACCATATAGTAGAGCCATCTGCTTAGTTGTCCGCTATACTACAAATAAAAAAATAAAAATAAAGCCTTTCAAACACACATACGAAAACATATATGATATATGGAAGCATTATTATTAGCATTATTTTGCAATAAAAGTTATACGTGGTCGATAGCAAATCGAAAAACTAACCCGACGTCAGTCAACAATAGAAAGAAAGAATTTAATTTCTTTCTTAACACATTTAATCTCGTTACTCGTAGAGTTTGATCAATTGCGAAAATCACAGCACAGATTACATCGTCGAATATAATAGGAAAGAAAGGCGCAGGGAGGGCTTTGTTCGGCATATTTCGCGTCCCGACTTTAATTTTCACGCGAGATAACAATTTTTTACCAATACGTGTTGAGGGGAATAAAAGAGTATTTTTATCCGTGGAGAGATGATTTTATGAGTAATTTCTTTGATTTTACTAAAGTGGAACTATATTTAAAGCAAGATGAATAATTTCTATATTTATTGAATGGTTGTTATGTCTGTTGCGTTTGGTTCCATGATGATATAAAATTACACTAAATTCATTGATTCAGTTGAATGCATATTGGATACAGGAAATAAAAAAAATATGATAAATATTTTTTAAATTCTGTTAAAATCATAGAACTACAGATATGTTTTATCAATTCATTTATATTTATTTATTTATAAAAAAATGGTCTTTTAAAAATGTCTAAAACATTTTCATTTCATTTAATAACTCTCGGTGCGCTTCTATCACTTTAAAATTAGCATTTATTATTATCATTATTATTGAAAAAGTTTCCAATCTTAATTTGAATCTATAGCGTAAAATATTCAATTTATTTTTAAACCTTGGTAGTCCTAATATTTAAAATGTATAAAACACGACCTTAAAGTTATCAAAGTTTCGCTAATGGACTCCATTAGTCTCTCTATAAGTGTAATTAATCATTTATTTCGTTTAAATATAAATATCTGGCTCTCTAATTTGCTTTTGGGACTCACCTCACTAATTTATTCAGCCTTATTCATTCTCAGCGGCACTAAGTAATTTATTTTAAAATTGCCTAGTAAATTTACCTTTTTGACTAACTGTTGTCAATGAATAGTAACAGTTTTCTATAAATCAATTGTTAATATCAATAAGTCCCTTTAAAAGTATTCGACCGATAGGGAAAATTAGTGATTCATAATATTTAGACAATTTATAGACTAGGTGCATCCTTTCCCTGAGTTTAAATAGTTATTGACATTTGACCTTTCTGTGGAGACTCAATCATTTCAGTGACATGACATTTTTAGTTTCGCTTATTCCTCCTTCCTATAGGTTTATATATACACATTCAAAGTTTTTAGTTAAGTGTCTATTGTGTTAGTGTAAAAAAATTTATTTGATTTTATTTTTAAACTTATTGTATTTACGTTTAAATTGATTTATATAGAAGCTACTTATATAGAGAGAGTCGGCGAGCTGTTAAGCTGCTAATAGCTGTTGAGCCAACAGGGAGGTGTCATTTCTAAAAAAAAGTAAAGAGAGATAACATCACGCGCACTTACATTCCACGTTTCACATACGTATAAATAGAGGATCGTATAGCTATCAACAAAAAGATCCGTTGCCTTGATATTGAATAATTTGATAAAAAAATACAATACTAATATTAATACTATATATTTTCGTGAGAAAAATCTGAGTTAAATACGGACGTGTTAAATATAATTTATATTTCACTTATGAGTTTTGAACATAACAGCCTTATAATAGTATTTCACAAAATACAGAGTTAGTTTTACATTAATTAGTCTAAAGTTAGTTATTTTAAGTGACGCAATTGTTAAAATTATAACATTTAAAGTTTCAGAATGATAATAAATTGTCTTAATGTCTAAACATTAAGTATATAGTCACTTTTTTAAAGAAAATTAAAGTAGGCAAAATTTTCAGCTTCTAACCCGACAATATCATAAAACAGAAACTTATTAAGAATTTGTTAAAATTTTAGTATGTGTGCGCTATCGTTAAGAATGTTATCTTTGACAGCTGTAATATATTTATTTTATTCATTTTGCATAAAGCCAAATTAGCATTTCATGTTTAAGGTGAAAATTCTGCGAAATTTCTCAAGCTGTGATATTTTCTTAAGCCATTGAAGATGAACATTTATTTTCATTCGACTTTCGTTACAGAAAAATTTGCAGTACTCTAAAAAGTGAAGATATCTACTAGTTTTTCTGCAATTTTTAAGCCAATTTAATTTATATATCTATTAAATTTCATATTTTGAACAATTAAAATGCTTCTATAATAATTTATTGTCTATATTAATTAATATTATATTTAAAATTATAATATTTAATGATTTAATTTTAAGTTAGACGAAAGTTAAGAATAGAACTCAAAATAAATAAATCAAATCACTCTTTATTCACAAATTTAGATTTAACACGATCAAGTATGAAATGATACTATAATATCTATTTATGTTAGACCTATATATGTTAGACATTTTCAAAATTCCTTTCAGTTAATTTATTTAATTTGCATTATCCTAAAAACACTACATACATATACATACTCATAGTTTATAAACGTGTTAAATTTTCACTGTTCCCTGAAATTATTCCAATGTTAAATTATTTTTGTTTCATTTCGACACGTAGCGTTTAATTGCTACGAACCACGCTTGGGCTAAGTCGTAGCACGTTACGAGAATCCTACGAATATGCTACGTGCTACGATGCTAATTCCCACATTGGTATGCATTTATTCCATTCTAATTGCACATGTTGTAATTACTGATAGCCATCAAGTACTATAAATGCCTGATATGACAAATTTCACACAGTTTATTCATGAAATATAATATGGAGATACATATTTCAATATACACGTTGATTTATCTGAATTATATTTAGCAATTTTAATATTCCGGCTTTATTATTTTTTGCATCAAATGATTGTATATTTTATCTATCACATAATTTTGGGGTAGCTGGGTCAATTGAAAAATTGAATAGGCATAATTCATATTCATGTATGTACCCTTAATGCAAATCATCCATGAGTATTTCACCTATGCGTGTCGAATACATTTGAAAAGTAATTAAAAAATTCATTAAAAATTTATTTATATCCATTGTTTAATTTAGAGTTAAGGTCTGTTATAACATAATTACCATATTTGAGTTTTTTTTCTCAATTCTATAGCGGGCAACGGAGCTGGTGGGTCTCCTATATGGTAAGCGAACACCGCCGCCCATGAACAAACGCATCACGACCCGCGCATTGGTTGTGCTACCAGCTTTTTAGGCTTAAGCGGTAATTTTAAGGACCGCCAATATTATCACCCACTATGCGAAACACAGTACAAGTACCGTTTCACGTTGAGTATTCTGTGAGCCCATGTCATCACTTCGATCCAGCCGGCTCAATTAGTGTGTCTGCATAAGTTTCAGCATATCTGAACCCACAGGTCATTAAATATATGCCAGGCTCAGTTCAAATTTGTAGGCTAATAAATAGTTTTGTTAGATGCAAAAATATAAATCCTCTTCATTTACTTGCAAAAGAAAAATTATAGCTATCAAAACTATGTAATTTTTAACAAAAATTGCTCTTAAAAAGCTTATACTGCTGACGAGTTTAATAATAAGTATGAGATATACATCATAAAAGCCATGTTCCTTATATATTATATTGCGTGTATGTAACAAAGACCACAAAGGCTGCACGATATCAAATATCTTGTTTGATACAATTTCATGATAACGATGGAGTAGCAATTAATAGCGGTCCTCTGGGTGAGTTATATGATGGTCAAAATATTCCCATTAAGGAATGAATTTTGTATTGTATCTCCACTTTTCCAGTTTTGTTATTCTTAATAACAATAAGAGAAAAAAAATATATGTAAGAAAAATTTGTTTTTGCTTTTTTCATAAAGTGCATAAGTACATGAAATTAATTTAATAAACGAAATATTTATAAACAAAATTATTGCACGTGAGATGTGCTTACGTCCGAAGTGATACCACAGGCGCACAGAATAGTCAGTGTGAAATAGTAGTTGTACTTGAAACGGTGCTTATACTGTGTTTCGGTGAGTGAGTGAGGATATCGGATGTTCTTAAAAAATGCCATAAAAGCGGCGTAAAAAGCCAGCAACACAACCAATTTGCAAACTGTGCCGCAGTTATCTATGGGAACATACTACATGTGTGGGAGCAGGAACCTGCTCTATTGTCCGCTATACCATAAAAGAACGAAATATAGCGTATTTCAACAAGGACAGGTCGATGTTTCATTCAACTAACATACGGCTTTGTATATGGGGATTGTGCTCTTGAGTCAGTTAGATCTTGAGCGAATTCAGGCCGAAGCTCCGACGCAATATTTACAAAGTTGAAGTCTGCGAAAAGTCGAATTCTTGTGCATAAGAAGAGACCGTCTACCGTGAGAGTGTCTCCAGGACACTCTCACGTACAACGGCGATGTTCTCTAACAATATGGCGATCTTTTGACGTAAAGGTATTTATTGGTTGTTTACCAACCAGAGTTCTGAGTAGTGTTTGAAGGGCTATAGCTTCTGCCGTGAAATTGGCGCAAAGTTTGTTCTAATGACCACTCCTTTTAATAATAAATTTTATCATTTGAACAATCTGCTTATCCGGGTAACGTTCCATCGTAATTTAGCATTAGTGGCTGAGTAAGAAAATACATATTTAAAAGAAGCCGCCAAAACAAAATGACCAACACAGATTATTAACATGGGCCCGCTTTATTTGAAAGCCTCTATTTAATCAAATTTTAAACACAACTTACTAAAACCTCTTTACTTCAACTATTTTATATTGGAAATTAGTTATTTAAAATAGGTATACCTCAAAATCATACCACAGACCACTGACATTAATATTTATCGAATGTCTATATTGTTTCCTCTATTCTGTTTGAATACACAGAATGTACGAACAATGCTTATGCATCACAACTGTGAGAAGAATACTGATATTTCGGTTTAAATTCAAACCAAGTTTAAAATTTAGAATATTTTTTCTATGTACTGATATTATAAAGAGGGAATTCTTTCTCAGTTGGAAAGTTACATTATTCCCAGTGATCATAAATAATTATATACGTTATTTGAAGACCAAGAATGTGACACAAAATGTAAAAAAGTAGCTTTAAATTCCTTACATCGCGTGCGTTTCGAATTCTATTACAGATTACATGCCCATATAATGTAATTATTGGTGACAGATTGTTGGCTCCAAAAGTAATTCTAGTGTTAACCACAATTGTCAGACATGAGGGACCGAATCGGAAAGAGAAAGATATTAGAAAGATATTACTGATGATTCCACCCAGGCATACTTAAGCATATGCTGAAGCACTAATTGGGCCAGCTCATCCGAAGTAATACCATGGGCTCACAGAATATTCAGCGTGAAACGGTACTTGTACTGTTTTTCGCAGAGTGAATGAGGATATTGGAGGCCCTTTAAATGGCGCTTAAGTGACGTAAAAACACGGCTAAACAACCAAAGCGCGGTGTGGCGCGATTGCTTCTGAACGGCGGTGTTTTCTTACCATATAGGAGACCCATCTGCTCTGTTGATCTGACTTGTTGTAAAAAATGACTGGAAAACATATATATATCTATAAAAAATATCACGACAGCGTATGTCTAACTGTTATAGTAAGTGGTCTTAGTATTTGCCATAATTTTACATAGCAAACATGGTATGCCATGGATACTTAATCTTCTATATGGCTGGTCTTTATTATTACGAAGTCGATATATGTATAAAATTTATTCATTTTATAATCTTGTATAAACTCTGTTGAATAATCAATCCAGTTTAATAGTACGACTTCTGATATATGACAGAGGTTATTTCTATTGAATGTTATATGCTTTTGCTGCTATTCTTTTATAATTAAAATATTTTTGAAAAACGAAATTTTTATACGATAAACGATGAAAAATTAAAAACCACAACTTCCTTAGTCTTATTACTAAATTATCTTACCTTAGACATATTACTATTAATAAACTTTGACTATGAAACAACTGTGTTGCTTTAAGTATAAAACGGTTGGTTATAAATAAAAATGTATATAAAAAAGTTTCATATAAAACAAAGAAATGTACAAGCTGAAATTTCAAATAATTCCTGTATAATTTATTGTTTAATGACGTCAAATGCAAAACCAAATAAAATGTCTGTTTTTTATAGTATATTTTGAATATTTAGTAAAAACAAAAAAATTTGCTGGTTATAAATAAATAAAGTATAATCAAGACTAGTTAAAAGTTTAATATTATAACAGTAAAGATTTTCATGAATATTATAGGTTAATAATATAATTATAATATAATTCAATAAAACTTATTAAAACTTTGTGTCAATGCAACGCAAATAAATTGTATATGTAAAACAAAATTGAAAAATATTATGTTTTTATTTATCGCCTTCAAATATTTAAAAACATTTCAACTTCACAGCATTCAATGATAAATAACTAGAACAAAGGATACGATTCTGTCAATAATCGTAGGTCTCTAAGGTCTTAATATTCAATTTCCGTTGAACAGTCGCCGTGAAAAAAGAAAATTTGTAATAAATTGGTCTTGAATTGGCCTCAGAGTAAATCAAATAAAATACCCATTGTTCACATAATATTGTGCGCATGGTCGTTTTTTATTATCAAACGTACGAACAAAATTACGGACAATTTAGTATGAGTAAAACGACATTTTTTTAAAGTTACGTTTAAGTTCCTGTTATAATAGATGGGCAATAAATACCTCTTTTTTATTGTAACGGACAAAGGAGCAGGTGGGTTTTCTATATGGTAAGAGAACATAGCCGCCCATGAACAACCGGGTCATGGTAGTGTTGCCGGCTTTTTGGACTGCTTAAGCAGTATTTTTAAGAGCGTTTCAAGCTTACTATTCTGTGAGCCCGAGGTAACACGATTGGGATGAGCCGGCGCAACTAGTGTGCATATGCTTCAGCGTGGCTTTCCCACGGGTGCAAACCTAAGCAGTACTACTTAACTACAATAATTATTTCTATTAATTTAAAAAAACGATCACTTTTGGAACAACAAAAATCGTGATGACACTGATAAAATTTTGTATTCTACCTCAATTGATCCTTAATACTTCGTTTAAGAAATTTACATCAATAAGAAAGCATCTATTCATCGACAGTAGCGCTAATAAATTATACCTATTAGTAAGCTTACCCAGACAAACATTGTTTTACCACATATATCAAGCCTTATTAACTAAATGGGTTGATAGTAGAAGGGTGAAAATGTAGTGTTATATGTATTTTTTCGAATGATAAAAAATAAAAAAAATGATTAGGGTGAACCAACCATATCACTTAAGGGGATGAAAAATAAATAGTAGCCGATTCTCAGTCCTAATCAATATGCGTACAAAATTTCATAAGGATCGGTCAATTTTCGGAGGAGTATGGGTATATGTTCGTTACATTGTGAGACGAGAATTTTATTTATTAGAGGTTACTGCAGGAAGTGAAACAATGAATTAACTAATCCTTGTATAAAGCTTTGAACTGTTAGATCTTGCATTGATTGACCTTGCATTGATGCACATTGACTATACCTAGACATTTAGCCATTTCGGTTTAAGGGATTCAATATATAAAACCTATATAATATACAGTAAACGAAATTTATAAGAGAGTTAACACAAGCCACGTTTTTACAACGAGAAAAGTTTTAATATTAAATAAACTAGAAGAAAAGCTTTCAGATATGCCCTTTTTCCTTTTGTAAAATATCCGTTGCAGTTTGCAGTACTACTGCAACAATGTTGTTTAAGTCACATCAAAGTTTTGAGGACCGCAGTCTTTGTTCACGTTTCAACATACTTCACATTCTATTACACTTGTTCTGCCAAAATATTTTCCTTCATACATATTGAGTCGGCTTACGTATTTATATAGACTATTTACACTTTATTTTTATTTATAATAATGGAGAAAACCGAGCTGGAGTCATCTGCACACACCCAGCCTCTTCTGGTCCACAGGTGTATTGCCGGCCTTTTTCCTAACTTGTTTAAAATATATATTGTTAAATCATAATGTCTACGACGATTCTGTGTACGCTACAAAGCTGCTGTTATTAACCTGAAGAAAGATTAAATAATATAGAGAAATAAATACATCTGCTCCGTGCCAGTAGTGTATAGCAACCTACATTTAAAATGTCCAAATCGCGACTTTTGACTTTTCTGACTTATAAAATCTTGTTTCAAATAGTGCATGGATTTTATTATTATTTTCATAGAAGTTACACTACTAAATTTATACTTTATAAATTGCGTCTGCTAATTTTTCAGCAATAGTATGTTAGTTAAATCAAAATACGAGTTTCTGTTAGATCTAAACTTGAGTTGTATTAGTACTTTATCTGCTACGTAATTGTCAGTATAATCTACATTTCAAAGTGTTTCATATATCGAAGTTACATAAATTATCAAAATACAGTAATACAATTTATAATATAATTCAATTTTATGTTTTATATTAAACAAGTAATGTGAATTTGCCTGTCAGGTGGAAGAAACAATATGGTTTTATAAGGTAGGCAAAAGTCAAATTCTTCCCTGTATACAAAATGTTCAATGAAAGCAAAAAATCACCCATCCTCTGGGTTACTTTTTTCGGTTATTAAAAAGCCTTCAAGGTATGATAAAAAAACTTTTCAAGATTATTATTTTTTGTCTGCTACAAAAAATAAGAAATAAAATATAAAATATAATTCATATAAATACATTCACATAAAATTCTCTATATTTAGACCAGTTCATGAGGTAATTCCGTCATATAATTCTCAGTAATTTACTATCGTATGGGGATTTAAAATAAGTAAAGGCACGAAACATTGCGCATTAAATAGGGGTTTTTTTCTAGTCATTTATTCCTGAGCCTCTTTCCGTTAAACGAATTTAATACCAAAAAGGTTCTCGTTTTATTGAGCTTAGAAATACGTAAACAAAATAACGCTCTTAATTATCCGTAAAATTCAAGACCAACTGCTATATAAATAAAACTCGTGAATTATATGGTTCGAAGGTTTTTTACGCCGCATGAATAACATTTCTAGAATTATAGATTTTTTTATTATTATAAAGAATATATTGAGGCAGCTTTGGCGATATCACTTTATAGACATTCGTTTATTCGCAGTTACAGCGAAAAATAAATTAAAGTACTGTTTCATACTGGTATTCTGTAAGCCACTGGTATCCCGACGAGACAACCTAATTAGTCGGCATATAATTTAAGCTAGGCTCTCCCAAGTACTCAGTGTTAAGATACCAGCGCGGACACTTAATCCTTTTCAAAGAAAAATAATCTAAGAAATGAATTAATCCATTATATTTTGACCGAGAATCTAACACGGTATCCAATATGTCTTACGACCGCTAGATTCTCAACGACAAACGTGATATTTATCTGGAATTAAGATCTGTGGAAACAAATAATTTTATTCTAATAGTTTAAAAAGAAAATTGACAATTAGTTTTTATCTTGAAATACTACCAATATAGCAATCGTTAAAAGAATACCTTTGTATTTGAATTTATCATCTATTTTTTGGAACCTACAAACATTGTAGAGATACAAATTTCACACGATCCTTGGTGTTTGTTATGTTTCATCAATTACTATCCTAAAATAATTATTCACGTAAATTAGAACAGTCTTGTTGAATTTATTATATATAGTCTACTGTGTGAAACAAAATATTCCAGTACTTTTGAGAAATTTACTAATGGTATTTGCTTTGAAATAGGACGATTAGGTATTCAATACTTGATACTAATAATCCAAATAATCTGAATCATTGAATCTATAAATAAACATTTTCGTTTGTTTTGTAAATTTATTTAATTAAATATTTATTTTACCACGAACGTAAAATAACTTTATGTATTTTTTTACAGCAGACAGGTTCCCTGATGTAAAGAGATCACCGTCGCCCCGGGACAAACGTGACGTAATTCGCAGCTTGCTTGTGTTGCGGGCTTTTTATGCCGCTTAAGCCTAGCCTAGTCGCTTTAGCCTACTTCATGGTGTACGGGTGACCTCACTCACTCACGGAAATAGTATAAATAGTTTACACTAGTATTCTGTAATTAACATATTATCATAGTTAATATTAGGTCCTTTTATAGTTTTAAGGTAATTAAAGTATAACAATAATTTAATATTTATTATATTTTTTAAAACAAAAGTTTACTTTGTAAATGAAGGTGATTCGAAAGAGGCCTAGCTTATAATCATAAAAAGTATATTATTTAAAAAAAATGTTTACTCTGATAAATAAATAAAAGCTTTGATAAATAACAAGGAAGTCAATTATAAATAAAAAAACAAACTTTACTATTTTTTAAAATTAAGTGTATATATATATATATATATATATATATATATATCTATCTTATCTAATTAGGTAATCCCTACAATTTCACTTTGATCCCTTATATTGTTTTCTTTCGCCATCTTTTCTTGGAAAATACCGCTTGCTAGTGAAAACACCGGCAAATAATTCTTTTTTTTCTCAATAGAGTAAATAAACAAAAATATATAGGTGGTCCGCAAAACCTTACTCCATTTAACTAACTAAATTAGAAAAAAAGATTACCCAACGAAATTTCTAAGAGAATATAAAATTACTTCCAATTCCCATTTTCACATTACTTTAATTTCTTCTTTGACGACTAATTATTCACAAGTAATGTTTCTAATTTATCACAACCTCCGAGCTTTACCTAAATAACTGGTTCATAAATAAAAGTAATTGTGATTTATGTTCGCTTTTTTTTAAATGTTTGAATGATATTAAGAGAAATTAATGAATGATAACATTTTAAACGTTTTTCTTTGTTTCGTGTTTTTTTAACCCGGTGATAACATTGCTTGAATCAGAATTTTCATAGTTTTATTTTAAAACTTGCTTTTGTTCAGCCATAGGCAATTATTTTGTTAAACTTTTAATGCTGTGAAATATTTTTTGATGATACTCTAGTAATTTCAGAGTCAAATTCACGTTGTTAGTTATTTAAAGCAAGAACTTGATGTAAAAGAATTAATTTTAAGTAAATTTATTGGTTTAGACATATTTAAAGATGCTAAATCAGGTTGTATCAATCAAAATCAATATATTGAGCAGTTAATAGATTAATTAAAAATGAGTACCGCACAGTCAAGTAATACACAAATAGATTATTATTAAATTAAAAAAAAAATTAATAGATTATTTACTATATTATGATAAACAGATTGTTTTCCATACAGAGAAGCTCTAAGTTAATTGCTGTTTCTACCTACAGCAACAAGACCAGATATTGGTTACTTGTACAACATTTTGCATTAATTTGCACAAAAAGACTAAACAAAGATATAAAATTCTATTACATTAGAGAAAAATTTAAACAATTACCAATTCACATTAAGTATGTGCAAAGTTCAGATCAATTTTTTATTGTTAATCTATTTACTATGTATCTTTGTACTGTGTGACTGTCGAAGAAATATTTTTTTGTAATAAATGATTTTTTTCATTTTAATAACAAATAATTCTAGTCTATCAACAGTATAAGATATTTTGAAGATGGCGTTTATTTCTATGTTATTTGCATGTATGTAAGCATTTACTGGTTGAAAGTAAGCGAATTACTCAGATAAATTAAACCACTTTTCAAATTAAACATTTGAGTAACACATTTACATAGGAATTGCGAGGAAATTTTACTACACAAATAAATTACATGTAATTTTATATCTGTTTTTGAGTTATGCGATTTAATTATTGATTACCCATATTAGATCACTTTTATTTTAATGATAGATCATGCTACAATTACATATATTTAATATATCTATTTTTTAAATTATTCAACCCATAAATTGGGGCAGCCATTTTCAATTTCAATGTAATGAATACCCGCACTGCAATCCGAGCTTAGGTTGTGTTGCTGGCCTTTTACACCGCTACCTTTAACTACTTCTCTGTATCATCAGATAAATGGTTATGACACCAAATCTGCGCAGCCTGAAATAATTTGACTACTTTTTATGAAAAAATAGGGAGCTTGCACCTAGGATAAACTGTCTTCCGCCCGTACATATTCCAAGCCTCTACTAGGCCGCAGGTGCGTCGCTGGTCGTTCAGGGATAGGTGGGATCTTTTTTTAAAGGTTCCCAACTCGAATGGGTATGGAAATACCATCACAGACATGATTATTGGAAAAGAAGATGTTGAAGGAACCAACATTTTTATGTAACGCTGATAACGAGTCTTGAATAAAAATTATCATATCTTCACGCGTTTTTCAATAAGGCGTATTTAGTAATATTTTTCTTCAGCAACCAAATTTAATATATATTTTTTTAGAATCACTTCAGACGAGCCGGATCAATTAGTGCATTAGCATATATTTCATCATGGCTCTCCCATGAATTATTGATTCTCAGAATAGCATAAATTAGGAAATATTAATTAAGCTTAGTTTCCTTCTTACCTCCTGGGATTATGAAATGTTATTACATATGGATCAAATATTAAATCATAGACAACTTTTAGAACTTCATAGATATTAATTACATTATATAGCATAGATTAAAACTATCTAACAATAAAATATAAAGTTCACGCATGATTAGATTTTATATACCTCCATAGACCCTTATTAAGTCTAAATTGGACTCTCCGTAATTTCAGATGAAATATTTTATAATCATTTACATTCGAGGGTTTATCTTAGGTAATTGTGGATAATTGTTTTGGAATTTTCATTTTAAATTGCTTTAGATAACCCAAACTGCCTATTACACTGAGTGAACATGTTACCTCTGTTGTAATAGGGTAGATATTTTGTCTCGCTCACTTATTCCTAATATTATATTAATTACGTCTTTTTTTTAGAAATGACAAACGCTGTTGTCATAAGGCCTCCACAGCTTCTTGCGGACTTTTGAGGCGCCAAGAATTGTGTTTGTGCCGCGACTAGCACAAGGTTGTCTTCTGCAAGACACAAACCTCGGCTTGGCCCGTCACGGGAACGTTGGCCGCCTGAGCGGCTGGTCGGTAGCTCACCGGAGTGGGCTTTGCGACATATATCGGTCCTCGCCTCCGTTTCCGGCGGGGTTTAATTAAGTGAGGAATACCCTTTAGGTAACATAAATTTGGAATACTATGCACAAAATTTCATAAGAATTGCCAAACCAATTTGCAAGAATTTACAATAACTGAAACAAAAACATGCTATATAAGTATTTGATAGTTTAATAAAGTAATTTTAGCTTGGTAACTGTAAGGTGTCCACAAATGGCTAAAGGTCAATTAAAAACCGTCTTTTATCTGTTCGCCCTCAATCTTAATAAGCTTAGCAAAATCCAGTGTGAAACAAAAGGCAGATTGTGGCTAGTGTCACTTTCATTACCACAGTTCTATTATCTTAAGTATTCACTTATCACATTTCAGTTTATAGGCGTTCACAAAATGCGATTAACTTTTGTCTCGTATTTCACAAACATCAATAAAGATCTCAAAAAGTAAGTAGATCTGCGAGAAGCTTAACAAAAGCTTCTTTTAACGTTCTAATAAAAGAAATTCGTGCCTATCTTGTTCGTATGGGTTAGGGTGACGATGTGAGAATTTATTAAGATACATTTGATCTATCAAATATTTACTACCTTCGCTTCTTACGCGCGAGATATATTACGCTTTATCTCTTACTTCAATCTAAATGTTATTGCTACTTGTTGTGAAAACATATTTACTTCTTACATGTGCTTCCAGAACATCCTATATAAAAAACTTAGTAAAATATACCAGAATATACTTCCCTTTTTAAATATAAACGCCGCTATATAAGCAAAAAAGTAATTAATATTTCTAAGAAACAGTAGATCAATCAATAAAAGACAAATTGCCTTGAATAATATATGTATATATAATATTATGTAATTCCTTGATTAATCGCCAATCCAACCGCGGTCAAGCACGGACTGTCGTGTCCTCGGGTGGAGGACCGCATATCCTAGGTGAGCCTACTGCTCGTTTGCCGCCATTTTAATAAAAAAACATATAATCAAAAACAAAACATCTCTAATTTAAAGAAAAAATGATTACTAGATTCTACAAACCTCGAGTTTATTTTTTGTTATCTGTTTAAATATTATTTATAATTATAATAACTAATAAATGGTAACTGTTGTTAATTTTATTCTGATGTGTATGTTATATGCGATCACGTATTAAGAGGGCCAAATTATTCGCACATAATTCATAAATCGAACTAAGCAAATGCCAAGTGAGGTCAAAGTATACAGGGTCACCCTATTCGGGTTTCAAATGGCATTATCGTATTTATGTCCCATTTATATGCAAATATCGGGGCTATTTGAACAAAACTCCTATTAATATTGAAGATGTTCGATTTTAGATGAAAATAAAATCGACTTTTTCATAAAATATAGTACCAGAAAAGGCTTGACGTAAAACTATTTGAAAAAATCCAATTGTTCGATTTTAACAAGAACTTTTCTTCGTAAAACTTCAATTTGTAAGCTAATTTGCTCATAAATACGTACGAGTTATTTCATATCGTATCAAGTAAATACTAGATTAGTTCATAATAGTTGAAGAAGTTGTAAATTAACAGAGGGTTATTAAAAATTAATAATACTTGCACTGAAAGACTGTGTTACTCCTAACCATGCAACGTCGTAAATATTTCGTCAGTTGCAAATTTACTTGTCTCTGCAAATGACACTTCAAAATTGCTTGTATAATTACCACAACTCAGCAACTATATCGCTCTAATTATGATATATTACATTCATTTTATCTGCTTCAAAACTCAGTCTTCATTAGAATCTGTAATCAAAATTGACTGATCTCTCATTATTGGATAAAATTTTTAATTTTTCATAATTCAATAAACCTTTTCTTCCTATTTATTAACTTTTCAAAGAACAGATTTGATCCCGTATATTCCTAATATATTTTATTTTTATTTTTGTTTTTCATCTTTGAAGAACATAGAAATATATCGTGATATTATTTTTGACATATTTAACCTCTTTTATTAAAATTGGGTGACAAATGAATTGGAGGCTCACTTAGAATAACTTGTACTCCTATCATGGACACTGACAGCTCTTGCTGGGTGGCGGGTGCGTTTTCGCCCTTTTAGGGGCCTTTTTTAAAGGTCTCCATCCTTATTGATTTGGAAATACTTACGCAGTCAGTTTGTTTCACAAAGTGGTGATGTGCAGCACTAAATACCCTTAAAACGCATAAATTTTTGGAACGACAAACATAATTTAACAATTTTCACATGGTATTTGTAATGTAAAAATATGTTACATATATAGGTAAATTTAAAATAAATATTATTTGTAGCAACTGCCCATACGATAATGCAGCGTCGTATGCATCTCTACGATTTTGATCTTTTTTTATTCTATAGCGGACAACTAAATGGTAAGAGAATACCGCCGCCCATGAACAACCGCTCCACAATCTGCGCATTGGTATTGTTGGCTTTTTACGCTGCTCAAGCGCACTTTTAAGAGCCTCCGACATCCTCACTCGGACTGCGAAACACAATACAAGTACCGTTTCACGCTGAGTATTCTCTGAGCCCGTGGTGTCACTTCGTATGATCCGGATCAATTAATTCATTTTAATTTTTATTATTATTAGTAGAGCCTAATAATTTTCATATTTTTTAAGTTTATGTGTTAAGAAATAATCCTTATCTAATATTTATTTAAATTATGAAACAGCTATGTGAAATTGCAACTTCAAATATGGGTTGCCATCACAAAAATAAAATATATACTAAATAATTACTCTACCTAAGATTTCAATTTAATATCTTTGTTTCAGAACAGAGCAAAACCGGCTGCAGGTAAGATTAATATTTATCTACTTCAATAGTTACAACTTAAAAACTAACTTTTTTTTAAACAAATTTATACACCGTTTTGTAACATTACACTTAAAGTATTTAAGTTAAATTAGAAAGATTACATAATTTTGTAAGCAACTTATGGAGAAATATTGTATGATATAGATTGACTTTATAATTCTATATTCTTCTGCTCATTGTTATATTTCACTAACTAAACGTACCTAGATTAATTATCTGATGACAGGATTAAAAAAATCTCTCTATCAACTTAATTTATTCATAAGATAAAGTTTGGTTCCTTTAACTTTGCGGTTACTCGCGCTAAGAGCTTGATTTGATCAGTATCAATTCAATTTATTTTTACCGCAAATTTATAAAATTTTAAATTGATTATAGTATCGTCCGTGACTAAAATTAATTTTATTAATCGATTAAACTTTATTGCTAATTTGTTTCTTTTTGATGGTATAACGGATAACGGAGCAGGTGGCTCTCCTATATGGTAAAAGAACACCGCCGCCTAGGACAACCATGCCACAGTCCGAGCATTGGTTGTGTTGCCGGCTTTTTATGCCGCTCAATCAGCATTTTTAATAGCCTCCGATATCCTCACTCACTCATCGAAACATAGAAGTATCGTTATAATTACAAGTACCGTTTCACGCAGAATATTCTGTGAGCCCGTATCATTTCGGACGAGCCGGCATAATTAGTGTGTCTGCATATGCTTCAGTACGGCTCTCCCATGGGTGCGACAGTATTAAGTCATTCGCCCGGCCACTGTCAAGTTATACATTTTATTCAGCCTAGAAAACTGAGCTTATACCCATGGTGTTACTGTAGCATATATAATATTATATGAAGATTTCATTTAATTTAAAAATGTATGTCTTTCATACCTATTATTATGTCAAACATTTTCGAATTGAAGATTTTTAAATTTGATACATTTTATTATTAATTTAATTAAGGTTAATTTATTTAAGGGATTATCCCTTTTAGTAAACATAGTTAACGCTTGTCTACTTTGCTGTTGATTCAATTTAAACATCAAACCCTGCGTAAATAAAAGATATGAAACTAATGCATTATTTACTTTAGAAAAAAAATATGTTTATTTTTTAAAATAAATACATTACGGATTAAAAATGTTTCTCTTTCTTTGTTTAAATTAAAGAGAGCGCACGCAATATCTTCTAAATTGTATAAAGATGTGTCGACATAAATTGTGCAGTTTACAAAGTCTTAGCACACAATTTTCTAAAGTGCTGTCGGGAGTTCCTTTAAGTGATATAGGCTAAGTGCTCCCGGATAGAAACTATTTAATCAATTGCTTTTATAATGTATATTGCCGGTCTTTTCCAACATTTACATACAATTACATATCCTCACTCAGTGAAACATAGTAGAAGCACCGATCTGAGTGTATCTACCGTTTCACGCTAAGTATTCTGTGAGCAATTGGTTTCACTTTGGATGAGCCGGCTGAATTAGTGCGTATAATATGCTTTAGCATAGATTTCCAACTGGTAATTGTTAATCATCAATCTGTCGAACAACTCAAAATACTTTTAACTATAATGCTTTATTGTTTTTGATTTATTTTATTCATTGTTTAATTTCGTTTGCTTTTTGTATCAATTATTGCCGTCATTTAACTTCGTTTTCAAAGCAACCATTTTAAAATTGTATATCATATAAGGGTAAGTAGAACGTTGTGTAACAATCATATAATATCAAAGAATGTATCGTAGCCGTTTCTACGCGACGTAGCTGCATGATACGTAGTATACCTTGCAAGTGAACTAAAAATATTAAAGCGTAGCGCTCTTTGTAGTAAAGTTGAATAGAAATGTAATGACAATATCCCTATTACTTTAATTTAGTTTTTCTTTATCAAATGAACTTTCGCTAACATTCGTTGACTGTGTATATATGTCACTTATTTTAACAATAATTACACTTTGATAGCCACATATTTTGTTGTAAATTAATTAAACATTTTGAAAACCTCGTAGCTAAGTAGTTTAATAAGTGTACCATGAAGCGAGAGGTGTCGGGTTCCAATCCTAATCTTAATACTATCGCATCCGTGGGAGAGCCGTGCTGAAGCATATGCTGACGCACTAATTGGGCCGGATCGTCCGGAGTTATACCACGGGCTCACAGAATACTCAAAGTGAAACGGCACTTGTACCGTCTTTCGCAGAGTGAGGATATCGGAGGCAGTAAAAAGTCGGCAACACAACCAATGCATGGACTGTGGCGTGGTTGTCCATGGGTGGCGGAATTCTCCTACAATATAGGAGACCCATCTGTTCCGTTGTCCTCTATACTATAAAAATGTCATAAACTGGTTTACTAGTACCGGTTTACAATGTTTTAGCATTGGTGATAATTATTTATAAAATATGTGATTCACATAATAAGTTCTCAGATAAAATAATACTATTTTTTGTGTATAAGTTAAAAATGTATAAATGGAATCAAAAGACTACGATGATTTAATATTTCTAAAACAACGAAGCCATAACACAGTTCCTTCACGTACTTCAAAACCAAAACACATTCATTAACTTCTGTTCTTTAAAATAGGGCGTATCACAATACACGAGAAACATAAATGCAGCATAATTTAACCAGATTTAAACAATGCCTCTTGCTTTACATGAGGTTTATTTTTCTTAATTAAGCACCGACTTTAGTGCGACTCCGAAAAGAATTTTTCGAAATGGAACTCGCAGTAATTTATACCTTAACGATTCTATATTTATTCTTTAAGCAGTTCATATTTGTAGTTTTTATTTCTAAAGATAAAAATTAAATATTTTTAAATTTTAGTGTTTATATTAATGATGGAAGCTACACTACATGAACGTTTGACCTAAGAAAGCGTGAATAAATCTGTGAAGTGATACCATGGGCTCACTGAATAGTGAGTGAGGATATCGGAGGCCTTTCATAATACCGCGTAAGTGGCGTAAAAAGTCGGCAACACAACCAACACGCGGACTGCAGTGCGGTTGTTTTCACTTTGTTTTTCACTATTTACGCGGTTATTCTGTAACCTCCTAGTATAATTTAAAATGAGCCTGCCCAATTCAGTAATTTCTTCAGGCCAAACCCTTTCAATTTACAGATTAATTTTGCAACAAAAATTGAATGGTTATTTTTTGAGAATATGCGTTGTATAACAGTAGCTTTAAATTAATTTCTAACAACATGTCATCCGAATTCAAACACTCTAATTGACTCAAAATCGAGTGACTTTACGTATGCATCCCTATAACTGACTGACGCTTGAACAAAGACATTCTCATTGAGAATAGAGGATTTTAATTTTGGTGTTCTGTTCTGATTCTTGCAGAATTTTGCAGCTTTGTTACAAACATATATATTATTTACTAATAAAATAAATCCAGTTACACACCACTCTAGATGAAAGCAATATATTTGTCTAACACAAACCCATTACGATGTGTCCACACGATGCCTGATAATTTAATTTTATGACACCGCAAACTGAGATTTACTGCTAGATTGCATTAAAATGGTCGAAAACATTATTCATAATATTATTTATGCAAGGATATACGCGCTATATTTTTTTCAATTTCATGTATGTATATTTTCATTTTATAAAATAAATACATATCCAAAAAAAACATTTTTACAGTTTTTTTCAGTTTACACTTTTTTGCGCAATTTTCTTAAGAAATTTCACAATGTTTTGACTTATTATATTAATATATTATATATAAATAATATTCTTAAATATTCTATTCATAAATATTCATCAATACAACGTTTCTTTCGCTTTATTTCGCTTATATTATACCAATTCCACACCAATTTTAACTTTTTTTATTTTTAACAACCAATTCTACACTATAATAGGTTTTAAAGATTTTTTGTTGTTTTATTCGTATATTAAAGTGCATTCAATCATGTATAATCTATTAATTTAGAAAGATGGATCGTTTTGTAGATAATAAAAGTAACACTATTAATATTATCGACAGTTAATTGGTGTAGGGTACCTATATATTTTAATATAAGATTGTGATTACGCGTGAATCAGTCGGGCTGCGATGTAAATTCCCGCGCGCGCTCAGTGATTGCCAGCGCTTGCAGCCAATGTTACTAACTCTACTAAAACAGTGTCTTTAA
>DWCF01002543.1:0-23479 GCA_018230265.1 Delias oraia | reverse complement strand
TTCTTAATTTTGACAAATTTAAATCTTCTCTGAGCTTCCATAAATATTTCAAGATGAAAATTAGTCAAATCTCCCCATTGCAAAAAGCAATGCATTTTTATATATTATTTATTACAGCGTTTTCCTAATGATATGAAATAGAATATTTTCTTCATAGTAAACTTATTACGGATTATGGAAGATTACTTATTATGGAAGACACATAATTTGTGCATATATTTTCTTATGAGTTTTGTTACAAATTTATCAACAAAAAGAGATCGTCGACTGTCAGTTATGTAGCAAAATATAAATATTTCGAATGAAGGTAATATTATTCTATGAACGATATTTGACGCAACAAAAGGCTATTTATCATATTCAATGTTTCATTGTGGCGTTTACCAAATTCAGACGAAATTTAATTTGTCCTTTACAGAGCGAGACTTTTCATTGAGAATTATATTTTAGAATTCTAAGGAACGCAATATCCCTACCTATGTACTAATTGTAATAATTAATATATTTCCTTTTGTTTAAAATGGCAATCCAATATGAAATATTAATATAAAACAATTTCATATTATGAAATCATTTTTAAGTATAGCGGACAACGGAGCATGTTCGTCTCCTATATCGTAAGAGAAACCCCACGCCACAGTCTGCGCAAAGGTTGTGTTGCCGGCTTTTTACGCCGTTTAAGCGGCCTTTTAAAGGTCTCCGATATCTCACTTACTCTGCAAAACACAATACAAGTACCGTTTCACGCTGAGTATTCTATGAGTCTGTGATATCACTTCGGACGAGCCGGCCCAAATATATAGACTTCGTTAATAAGTTTCGGTTTTGTTTATCAAACTCAAGCCACCCTGAAATTAAGGAATATTATCAAATTTCACCTCTTGGGGATGGTGCTGTTTAAATTTAATAAAGCATTTTATTTTCAATACTTTGATATGTAATATGTGTGTGATTACTACGAGTGTAATTTAATTACAGACATTAAATAGATTTTTTTGCTTTTTTTGTTGTATAGCAGGTAATGGAGCAGGTTTCCTCTATGGTAATCACTTTCGCCCATGGACAACCGCGCCACAATCCCTGCTTTGATTGCTTTTTACACCGTTTGAGCGTTACAATTGACTATGGCTCCTGTATTATTTTCTAAAGTTAATATTCTATTGTTCAAAACTAAGATATTTTTATTCATTTTATTGTAATAACATAAATGCGAATTATAGACAGAGAGTTTTAAAGCATATAAGATTTATTTTGCCATTACTATAAATATTTTCTGCAGTAGGTACATAAACATAATTGAAGATTATTAGAGTAATTTATTAAAGTTAAAAAAGCTTATATGCATTTATTATATTTCTTATTCTTGTCTTTGTAACCTTAAAAAATATATATTTTCTTAAATATGTAAGTACCTCTTTTTATTTCAAAAGGCTCCTGACTTAGATTGTTGTAAGGAAATTAATGTTTGTACAGAAAATTCTAAAAGTAACCCCTATCAAATCCCTTCAGAATTTTCCATTAAGAAATAGAAATGATTGATTATATGTGTTTTAGTAAACCGAGATCAATTCATTGAAAAACTCACTTTCACTGGTTCCCGATTCGCTCTTGTGAAACTGATGAGTCATCAATTATGTGGTATTTAGGTTGCTAAAGTTTAACTCATACTGGGTTCTTTTGAATCGTGTGAATATATTTAAAACTTTATTAAATTAGTTTTCATAAATACACAATATATTGAAACAATAAATAAAGAAGATTAAAGTTTTTAATTTTGAATATTCTTTTTTATAAATTTATTTTTATTATATAAAAGACAACGGTTCAAACAATGGTAGATCTATAACCATGCTGCAATCCGCGTAAACAGTTGTTTTCCAGGCTTTTTATGCAAATTAAGTGGTTTAAATTAGTGTACCACCGGTAATCTAATTCACTGAGCAACACAAGAATTCTTTGTAACATTTATTTTGTGAACTCATAGTATCATTCCGTAATGGTCGTCCAATCACTGCGTCAACATATGCTTCAGCATGGCTCTCTCACGGGTCATACATTACTAAGACACTGTCAAGTATCTTCCAATATAATAATAATTAAATGGTTTATAAATTTATAAATTAAATTAAACTAAACTAAACAATTGTGAAATAATAAGCGTATGTGAATAAATTCCTTAATATGTTTTAACTTTCTCATTAAATATTTTAATTAAATATTAGCTGAGTGTGATACCAACACTTATTGTAGGAATATTTCGTGGCAGAAATATTTACAGCGTCAAGTTGGTAAAAAACTCTTGTTTCAAATGAGTTTTAGCCCAACTTAGATTAATGAAGTTTCCTTTTTTTGACTCGTTTATTTTCATTAAGTATGTTCAACCAAAGGTTTTACTAATTAGTCCGAGTTTCTTTAATTGAATGTAATTATTTATTTCTGTGATATTATTTACCGCAGTTTTTGGAGTTTGTATTGTTTTAAAAATTCTATGTATGAATTATTTTACTTTAACCAATATTAAATTAATGAAATATGAAGACCGTTTATTTCAAGTATTTTTCAACCTTAAAAAAAGTTAATTCTTTTGCTTACAATTTAAATTTAACGACATATAATAAAACATAATAACATCCTACTTGATGTCTCATACCAACGTAACGTAAGAGTAAATGAGTACCACATGAATAACCGCGCCACAGACCACGCATTGGTTGTGTTGCCGACTTTTTTCGCCATTTTAGAGGCTTTTTAACGGCCTTCGATATCTTCACTCACTCTGCGAAATACATTACAAATACCCTTTCACGCTGAGTATTCTGTGAGCCGGTGGTATCATTTCGGTCGTACCGGCCCAATTAGTGCATGCTTCAGCATGGCTCTCGCACGGGTGCGACAGTATTAAGACACTAAAGTAGCAAGTGCGATAAAACACCAATTTCCTATGTAAATACTTAAAATAGAACTTTCTCAATTTATGTTAAACAGAACAACAAATAATTTACAAGTATTTGAATACTGTATCCATTTTAAGGCATAAAAAATAATAAGCTATTACAAAGCATTCCAATTTCGACGAGATTCGGTATTCTTTCTTTATGAATAAACATTAATTCAAATAAAGCAAGAGTTAAGAAACTTTGAACATTTTAACAGCAATGAATTTAATACGTAGAATCACAAAGAAAATCTTATTATTTTCATGCTTCTGTAAAATAAAGAAAATCTAGGAATAAAGGTGAAATCCGCTCTTGAATTTGCAAACTTAAAAATTGGACAAACCTTTGAGAATCTCGTAGCTTAAAAGTAGGTTTAAAAGGTTTCTCGTAGATTTTAAAAGTGTACCATGAAGCGAAAGATATCAGCTTCGAATCCCAGTCCGGACAATTATAATTTAATTTATAAATTATTCGGTCTCTGGAAGGGCTTGACAGTGGCTTGGCGATTTAATATTGGCGCACCCGTGGGATTATAAGCAAATCAACAAATTATTACTTTACACGAAGTGTAAAAGCGATTTAAAATAATAACATAGGATGTTCAAACATTTTAATAATAGGCTTTTTAAATTTAATCACACAGACACAGGGTGATACACATAAATAAATATGTCACAAAACTTTTGTAAAGCAAAAAATTGAATAGTTATTTAAATAGAAATTATATTTTTGTGCTTTGAATAAACTGCGAGCTCTGCGTGTACATTCTCGTTTGTGTAATTGCTATTCGTTTGATGTTTGTACAATAATTTATTTTATCTTAGGATTTTTAGATTATACTGTATATTTTCAAAATTTTTAGTTTAAAATTGGCTTAAACGTGATATATAACGAACGTATTGTAGATATATATAATGTTTGTACGTATGTATTGTATTTTAAAATATTGTCTTTAAGTTATTGTTTTTTTTGTGCTACATATAGCAGATTAAAGATCAGGTGAAGAGAACACTGTCGCCCGTGGACAACCACGCAAAAATTCGCGTTGTCGGCTTTTTACGCCGCTTTAGCGGTATAATTTCAAGGGTCTCCGATATCCTCCCTCACTCGGCCGGCCCGTGTTTCATAGCGATAGTGATTTGTGAATTGTGATGCTACTCATCTGGTTTGAGTGAATAAATTGTTTGTCTCTATAGTTTATTTCTTAAATATTAAATATTTTAAAATATGGGTTTTAATGTAATGGGGTCTGATGACAAATTTTATTCGGTGTGCAGAAAAACTGTAAGGATTATTATATTATATTAGGGAATTTTTTGTGTATAGGATTATTTGTATTTTATTTAAATAAATAAACTCAGTGAAATACAGTAGAAATACCGTTTCACACTTAGCTACCTTCCGACCGGTGGCTAAAAAATAAATTCATTGTGTGTGTGAAGCTGTACGGCCGCCAGCAAATAGCCCTTCCAAAAAAAATCTGAGTATTCTATAAGTCCGTGGTATCAATTCGGATGAGAAGGCTCAATTAGTGCGTTGCATATGCCTTAGCAGGGATCTCCAATGGATGCGACAGCATTAAGACACTCGCCCGACCATCACCATTAGGAGACTCTTCTACCTTGTTGTTCGCAATATAATAAACTATAGAAATATATTTGACACTGTTATAGGCCATACTCCATTTCGGATAGTAGAACACTTCTCTCGAAATATTACCTACAGTAATAATCTCTTAGTAGACGTCGTGATAAATAATCCCGCCAAACTTATATAAAGGTATAGAAAATGATTTGTACATTTGGAAAGCCTCCAAAGAAGCAACTTTTTCGGCTTTTGAAATAGTAATTCAAGCTTTCAGTTTGTACTTCAAAGGTTTAAGGACATACTGTATAGAGAAACTTTTATGCAAAGCTTCTCTTAGTATTCTCAAGTTTAGGCAGATCTATGAATCTATAGAAAAGCTATAAAAATATTATTTCAGTCTAATGGTCTTGAAGACTATTCTACGTCATGTGTACTAGGTTTGTTTACCGGTTTGAATAGAATTTATGCTAATTTGAAAAATTATTTAGCCAATAAAGTAAAGTACGTGGGATTATTATTTTGGTTGTGTTGCCGGATTTTTACGCCTTTTAAGCAGCATTTTTATGCTCATGTACCGTTTCAAATACATCTACCATTTCACGCTGAGTATTCTGTGATCCCGTGGTATCGCTTCCGACGAGCCGGTCCAATTTGTGCGACAGATGCGACAGTATTTACGGCACTCACTCGATCACTGTCAAGGGCATCCAGAGACCGAATAAATTATTGAATTATAATTTATAACTGTCCGGACCGAGACTCGAACTCAATACCTCACGCTTCATAGTAGACTTTTAAAACCATTTAGCTATGAGGCTCTCAAACATATACCTGGTGTAGTTAAGATTTATTTAATTTTAGTTTTTGAACTACCTTCTGAAAATAATGTATATACTAATAATAATACAATTAAATATATAATAATTAATACAATTATAGTGGCATTAAATAAAATCTTATATGTTATTTTACTCGTATATTATTTTTGTTAATAAAATTATCTTTTGAAAACATTTATAAAAACCACTATTAAGATATTTTTAAATGGAAATTGTAAATTTATATTTTATAAATTAGTGAAGACTCGTCTATTATTTAAAATCTGCGATGAAGCCAAACTATATGTTAAACAAGACGAACTAACTCCAAACTTAGCGGTCTTTATGCACGGAGTAGTTCCGAATAGAATGCAAGAGTTAAGCCGCTTATGAGATCCAAAGATGTTGAAAGGAAATTGTTTTTCGCTGAACATTAAATCAATAATAAATAAGAATAATGTACAAATATATATTGCAAAATCTTAATTGATACTCATAAGTTGTTTGTCAAGCGAACACCGTGTGTTTTGTTCGCACATGGACAAGATCTTAATTTTAAAAAACTTATAAAAACCTTACTATTAAAAGTTGTAACCTTCATACAACAAAAAACTACTTGTCTATAACAATTTTATAATTATTTATGATTATTTGTGACATTACAGGGGGTAATATCTGGATCTACTGAAGCGATCTTAAAAATTCTTTCACCTATAGAAAGCTGTTCTTTTCTAGTAATATGCAGCATAAACTTCATATGAATATAAAGATATAAAGGCTTTATCGTGATAGTCGTGTTTGCAAAACTAGTCGAAGATAAAACGGTCTGACGACAATGTTGCTTACGAACGCTGCCTTAATTATGAATGATTGAGTTAGGTTGAGTTTTAGAGAAAAGTTTTTTAACCTGATAATGCCTTTAAAAAGTTTCCGACCGTAATATCTAACTCTAATTTTTTATATCGCAAACAACCTTTGCCAGATCAGTAGATACTTTTTTTCAGTAGAACTTTTGCCAGATATAATAAAATATGCAATCTATTTTTTTTTTGTTTATACCATAGTGTACAACGGAGCAGGTGGGTCTCCTATATGGTAAAAGAACACCGCCGCCCATGAACACCCGCGTCACAGTCCATTGCAGACTTTTTACGTCCCTTAAGCGGTACTTTGATACCTCTGATGTCATCACTCACTCTGCGAAACACAATACAAGTACCGTGTCAGGCTGAGTATTCTGTGAGCCCGTTGTATCACTTCGGACAAGCTGGCCCAATTAGTGCGCCAGCAAATACTTCAGCATGGCTCTCCCACGGGTGATTTAATTATTTTATTTAAATAAAAAATATATTTTTCTTATTTCTTATATTTTAACCAAACCTATCCATTGGAATCTGCGGCCGAAGTCTTATTTTCTCTATTCTTTCGTTCTCCGCTGGCCTAAAACAATATTGCATAAAAATAATTGTTAAATGAAGTGAATGTTAGTAAACATGCTAACCTGATTGAATTTCTGAGCTGTTTTCCTCAGATTTAAGCGCATAAATATCGTTTCGTAAATATGTGAGAGCCATGCTAAAGCATATGCTGACTCACAAATTGGGCCGGTTCGTCCGGAGTCATACCACGGGCTCACAGAAAACACAGCGTGAAACGGTACTTGTTGATGTTTCGCAGAGTGAGTGAGGATATCGGAGGCTCTTAAAAATGCCGCTTAATAAATGGCGTAAAAAGTAAGAAACATAATCAATGCGCGTACTGCGCGCGGTTGGTGATGGCCGGCGGTGTTCTCTTACCATATAGCATCTGCTCCGTTGTCCGCTATACTAAAAAAATTATATTGTATTTTTTATTTAAATGAAATTTGATTTGATAATCTTTTTATATTTTTGCTGCTCTTCATGAAGTTAAATAGAATAACTATTTCACCTAGCTGTAATAAATCTGTAATTTAAACGTAATTTATTTCAGTATCACTGACCCGTCAGGATGACTAATCCAGGAGATTTTTCTTTCCACAATATCGAAACCTCGCTCCTTTGGAGGTAGACTACATTGTCTTCTTGATCCTTTCCTGAAATTATTATATTTTTCAATATCAATGTAGTATCAGATAAATTAATTCAGGAAAAATATATTTTTTATAGGATAGCGGGCAACGGATCAGGTGGGTCTCCCTATATAGTAAGAGAACACTGCAGTCCATCACCAACCGCGCCACAGTCCGCGCATTGATTGTGATGCCGGCTTTTTACGCAACTTAAGCGGCATTTTAAGGGCCTCCGATATCCTCACGCACTCAGCAAAATACAGTACAAGTACCGATTCATGTTGAATATTCTGTGAGCTTGTGGTATCACTTCGGCCGGCTAAATAAGAAGCCGGCCCAAATAGAGCGTCTACAAATGCTTCAGTATGGCTCTGCCACAGGTGTGAATGTATTTTTTTATATTAAGTGGTATATTGTTGAGCCTTCGGTGTTCTCACTCACTTAGTAAAACTGTACAAGTCCAGTTTTTACAAGACAACGGAGCAGCTAAGTCTCCTATATGGTTGTGTTGCCGGCTATTTACGCCAGCATTTTTAGGGCCTCCGATGTCTTCATTCCCTTAGCGAAACACTACCAGTACAGTTTGACGGTATTCTGAGTTAATGGTACCAAACCGGATAAGCCGCGCTAATTACTGCTTCAGCATAGCTCTACTGTGGTGGGCAGTATTTTTCGTTGAGACAAATTCAGATTTACTGTAACGTATAACGAAATGACTATCTTACGAGGCCTCTGTTATAACACAGTCGAGAAAAACTCCATTGCACTGCGTACTAGTGAAGAGGTATGGTCCTTCGCATTCAAGATCCTCCGTCACTCTGAATACTGATGCAATACCAATTAAAACCTCGCGTGGCCCAACCCAAGTAACCAAAGGGCCTCCGTGGTCGTTCTGAAATTGCAACGCCAATGCGAAATCCATTAGATAATTTTCTTGACATCTAGATCTCAAATTTTGAATTCAATTATATCAAAATATCATTCCTTCCGACGTTCTTTATGTAAAAGAATTTGTGGACAACATATAAATAATTTTTAGATTAGATTCTACAATATTCAGAATTTCGTGACTTCTTTTTAGGCTAAATAATTCTGGCGAGGCCCTTGTGGCATAGACAAACAAATTATATAAGACTACGTTTAAGACTCTTATGGACATAAATCTATAAAAAAACAGACTACAACTTAAACTAATTCAATTATTATTTTCATAAATAGCGCCGAGATCTGTCAAGTTTTGGAAAATGGTTTTCACTAGAATTTTGTTTTTAATGTGGTAGAACCTTGCCTATTTTGGTTAGATCCCTAAGGATAGCGACCCCTCAAATACAAAATAATAAATTAGGTAAATGATTTGATAAAATTTATTAATAAATTGATTTTTTTTTATAGCGGACACCGGAGCAGGTGGGTCTCCTGTATGGTAGGAGAACACCGCCGCCCATGAACAACCGTGCCACAGTCCACGCATTGGTTGTGTTGCCGGCTTTTTACTCCACTTAAGTGGCACTTTTAAGGGCCTTCGATCGATCCTCACTCACTCTCTGAATCACATTACAAGTACCGTTTTACTCTGAGTTTTCAAATGAATATGATTATCTTTATTATTTAATTTATCTATTATAAAAACCTGACAAATCCCCTGTCTCCTCGTGTCGAGTGTTCGGTTCTCGGACACTGTGGAATTACTGAAACGTCGCCGTGTTTCTCCACTAGTCTCATTAGGTTCTTCGTCTTTATCACCATTCACACATTGAAGATAATCCTGTAATGATATAATATATCCTATAATATTTTTATGATATAGCGGACAACGTAGCAGGTGTCCTATATGATAGAGAACACCGCCGCACATGGACAACCGCTTCACAGTTCGTGCTTTGTGTTGCCAGCTTTTTACGCCGCATAAGCGGTATAATTTCAAGGACCTCCGATATCCTCATTCGCTCATCGAAATACAGTATATATATGTATTCTGATCATTCTATGAGCCCGTGGTATTACAGATTCGTTTCCGATCGGTCTTGTGTGCTACAGTGACGTCCTGGGTTCAATCTCGGTTTGTGTAAATATATACCTTGTTTTTCTATTGATACGGTCTTTGAAAGGACTTGACAGTACCCACGCAAGTGTTCTAACACTGTCCGTCCTACTCTAGGCAGACCAATTCCAAAAACAAACAAAAATAAAAAATAAATATGACTTAATTTATTATCTTAGATGTATCATGCATTAGCGGTTTTCGCAAGTCTTACACCGGAACTCCCAATTCTCAGAGAAACATAAATATATCGGTTGGATAAATATAGAAGGCTAATCCTACCCTGAATCATTCGTATAGTGTTCAGTGAAGTGTCAGTCACATTTATACACTTATTTTCACTTCACTTACATAAATTTTTTATACTATTAGGTACATACTTAGGTGATATCATCTATATAAGAATTTACACTTATCCTTATTATCTCTCAGAATAATTTTTAGACAGACGAGCAGAAGGCTCTCCTAAGAATTAGTCAACCACTCATGGACCTCTCTAGCACAAGCACAGCCATGGATGAGTTGCCGGCCTTTATCGAATAGGATAGAGCTTAAAGATTCAGAAATTTGAGTAGTGCACATAAAAGGCTTCAAAAGCGCTTACTTGTATAAGGACAAATATACTGTGATAAGGATTAATCTTTTTATTCTGCATCGATATTCGTTGATGAAACTTAGTTGCACGTAATCTAAACATCCAGATCCTAAAATTTTAACTTCTTTACTTATTACGTACCTTTCCGTCTAACTGGACCTTTTCATAAACACAACCATCAGCTATTGGCTCCGACTTGATTAATATATCCCCTTTCTCGTCCAAGTTGCCAGCTGCAAATGTGCAGATCATGTATTTATCTATAACTCTGCCCATTTCTTCGGAGTAATGTTCTTTGCATTTGTTCTTGTCGTAAAGTCGGGTTGGAGCGTAATGTATTCGGTCTTGGTTGTAGTCGCTGTGGTCTTTTGCCTTAACAATTGCTTAATAAGAGTCAATTATCGCTTATCACTGCTTTTTACGATTTTAAACATTTCAATAATTTCTTCTCGATTCATATCAAATACTTGAACAGACGCAATTTTATATTAAAACCACCAATATTTGGTTTTTTTTGTTTATTGTATGGCGGACAATGGAACAGGTCGGTCTCCTATAGTGGAAAAGTACACTGTCGTCCATGGTCTACCGCGTTTAAGCGGCATAATTTCAAGGATCTTTGGTATCTTCAATATTATCAACTCAACAATACAATAGTACAATTACTGTTTCACGCTAAGTATTTTGTGAGCGCGTGTTATCACTTCGGACGAGCCAGCCTACTAGGCTCTCCCACGGGTGTAAAATATATTTTTACTGACTTATTCTAGAATTTACAACTTCGCTTGCTAAACATAGTCTTCCTATATCAGTCAAATGTAGAAATGTATTAAATTTTTTTGCAAAACAAAGCTTGCTTCACATAATATCACTTATTTTTTTAAGCTTACTGTCTACTGAAGAATTTATATAATCTCATAATGTATTAATGTAACGTTTGATAATCTTACCTCTCTCCATTTATATAGATGCCCCCAACCCATGACTATCGCATCCGTCCCAGGCTCTTGGTATTTCGGTTCATAGTTAATAGATATAACATCTGGTATGTAGCTACAATAAGTGTTGTAGCTTTCGTCGGTTAGGCTGAATGGTGATTCCACTTTTACAACTGCTATGTCTATGAACGACCATTTCTCTATTTTCGCGTAGTCAAGGTCGTATGCTGGAAAACAAATAAAATAAAAAAAACTCATTAAAGTAGATATAAAAACCTTATTTTAGATTGTCTCTGACGTAAGCGTTATCTGAATAAAGCGAAATAAAGCTGGTTTACTGATTAAGCACGAATTCACGAAAACGTAAAAGTCTACTAAAATTTTATAGGTCTTGTGAAATGTTTTAGGGACAAAATATCGGCTACGAAAGGACCTCGCCTCAGTCCTGGATTAAAAGATAGTAAAGTAATGAAGAAACGATGAGTTATAAATGTTAACACGATTTTGGCTTTTTTTCAAAAGTACTAACAGCATTCACGTCACATTAATCAAATAAAATTTTGAAACAAACAAGAAAAAAATAAAATTTTGATGTCCTATTGAGCTATGAAATTTAAAAGGCAAGATATACATTTATACAAAACTGATGCACCAAAAAAAATCCTCACCAAAAAATAAAAATCCTCATAGCTTAATTACATTTCTCATAATTAAATATCAAATCTTTATAAATATCACTAAAAAGTCATGGATCTTTTGAACTATGCACAAAAGAACATCGTCATTATTCAATTCATTCAGCTATATCACCACGAACATACTCACAGACCCCTTACAATTTGAATATAATTTAGATTACTATTTCTTTAATAATTTAAAGTGGTTTAGAAAAGCCCCGAGGGCTCAAAATAATTATTAGGTTAATGAAAATGTGAACGACAAAAAACCTATCGTTCCATCAATGTCGTGATACAGTCAATCTTATTTAAATTGATGATATTGGCAGTTCACTAAGGAAATACTAAAGCCACAAATAAAGTGTAAGAAGTTTACTGCATAATTTTTTATCCATGTGACTCTAATGCAGCATATGAACAGTGCCGGCACGTGCGAAGTTATACCAAAGACTCACAAAATAATATCATGAAACAATTCTTGTACAGTGTTTTACTGAGTGATTAAAGATAACGAACTGTGAAATTTAATCGCTCAAGCGGCGGTCTCTTACCATAGAGAAGACTCGCCAAAAAAAAATATAATCAATACTTAAGTCTACTTACTATTAGGAACACAGGTAAATACAACTTTCTTTTTCATATTTTTAGTACATTTGTCGTTGTTCAATTCAGATGGTTTCACATATTTATTATACCCAGCGATCACATACATGTGACGAACATCTTCTACGCAGGCGGCAGACGTGACGACAAACCATGGGGTCACTAAGGCCCCGCCACAAAGCCAGTAGTCATACTTTTGCGGAGAAATGGGGGCTTTTGTTAAATATACCTGGTAATTTTATTAGTGCGTCAGCATGAATCTTTCACGGGTAAGACTCCCGGCCACGGTTAAACCCTTCCAAAGATCGAATAAATTATAAATTTTATTCGGAACCGGCGAAACCGATACCTCTCGCGTCGTGGTAACCTTATAAGACCACTTAGCTAAGAGATTTTCTTAGACTTAAATTTACGCGATCTTCAAATTACATGTCTTATGTATAATGCAACATAAAAGTTCGGGAAGCAAATAAATACGAGGATAATTTAGGATAAATGGGTCGTCCATGGACACCTATAGCCCCAAAAGAGTGGCGAGTGCTTTTCCTAGCTAAAATAATGCTAGTTCTATTACGTAGAAAATCTAAAAATTCAATTATAATTTGGTAATAATATACACACAAAAATTTTACATTTATACTTATATGAATAAAATTCTATCTTAAAATGTGTTTCAGTAATATGTTGTTTGCCCTTAGAAAACATATTTGCCAATCGGCAAATACCTAATTCAAGAATTAAAACATTGTAATTTAATTTCGTTTTATTTGTTGTAAATACAGATTATATTTACTCTGTCATGTTTTCGTTATGTGACTTTGTAAAAAGAAAAACATTAAATAAGTCTCTTTCTTGTATATTACCTAATGGAACTAATGTAAAAACAATTACTTAAGATTTCTATATGGAAAATGAATAAATAGTTCAGCCTAATACGTCATCAAACAGTTTAATCTGTTACTTACCACATATCTTTTGTTAACGCTTAAGATTTCGCCATCTTGGATTCGTCGCTGTAATTGCACCACTGAAAAATATTTTTGTCAAATTTATTGTAAGTCGCGTTTCATATCTAACGATATTTATATCTTACGAGTAAATATATAGGTATGTGTAAAGAAATTGGTATATCTTAATTTGACTCCACTCGTGGGAGAGCCATGCTGAAGCATATTAGGACGCACTATTAGGGCCGTCACATCTAAAGTGTTACCACGGGTTCACAGAATATTCAGCGTGTAATTCTTGAAAAACTGTAGTTGTACTTGAAACGGTGCTTCTACTGTATTTCAGTAAGAGTGAGGCTACAGGAGGCCCTTAAAATGCCGCTTAACTGGCGTCAGCAGTTATCCAGCAACACAACCAATCCGTGGACTACGGCGTGGCTGTCACAGGCGAGTATCTAAGGAGTAAATATAAATATGTAAAGATATTAGTATTTCTTAATCTAAACTTGACCGGGTTTAGCGATGTTATTGTCTACGAATGAAATGTCAAGTTGTTTTGATAGCGGTGCCATTTTGCCACGTTAATGTCAATAAATACGTTAAAAACGTTACTAAATGCGTTAAAAAATAAAATTTTATGTTAAATTAAATATGAAATCTAGTTTAAAACCTGTGCGAATTGAGGAATATTAATAATAGACTTTTATTGTCGTTCCTTTATTAAGATTGTAAGCTTAATTAGACTTTATTATATAGTGTTTTGTCATTAGGGAAACCTACTCAATAAATATTTTATTTACTGCGAAATAAATTCAAGTCATCACATCCTTAATTTAGTTTTAAATAAATGTCATATTATAAATGTATAAAATATATATACTAATGTTTAAAAACAATAGATAATGAATGTGATCATTTCAAAAGTTCTAATTCAGCAACAGTTGGAACAAGTTTAATTTGTATTAACTTATTTTACGATTAGTTAATAAAACGGAAAACATAATTGACTTTCTTCTTAAACTCGAAGAATTACAATCTTTAGTAACTACATATAATTTCTGCATCTGTTTGTAAGGTTTGGGCTTATTAAAAAACTTTTTGAAACTTCGAACATTTACTCGATCACGCTATGAAAAGCGCGGGCCACAGTCTTAATAAATTCAAATAAAATTGCACAGAACATATGATAACAAAATAGTAATATTTAACCCCTATAAATTTTACTATAATGAATTGAATATTTTCACTTGCAAATATATGTATATTTTCTGTTACAAAAACAATACAATATTTAAAAAAGAACTAATTTGAGAAAATAAGATTTTTTAATAATTTAAATGCCATGTGATTGGACAAATTAACCATAGGTTATAATTTTTAAGGTTAGACATCAAGAAATATTTTTTTATTGCCGGATGTTTACGCCACATCAGCACCGCGTTATAATCTCCAGCCATCACTCACATAGAGAACCACAGTACTTGTACTGTTTTACGCTGGTGTTCTGCGAGCTCGTGGTATCACTAAGACTAGCCGGCCTACTCAGTGCGTCAGCATATGCTTTAGCATGGCTCTCACACGGGTAAGACGGTGTTAAGAACTTTCAGCAGGCCACTGTCAAACCCTATTCAAAGAGCAAACAAATTATAATTTTTTAATCGGACCGGGGCTCGAACCTGGTAACATATGAAAATAATATTTTACTTACATTCAAGAAATAATGCACTGATACTTATACAACATAGCAATGTTTTCGTCATTTTAAACTTCGATGCAATGTCATGGTTGATTGAAATTCTAAATGAAAACACGGAATTTTCAAACTTCCACAATTTATAACAGGCGTGTACGCGTAAACTAATACTCGTAAAATGGAATTGAATTATATCCGACTGAGAAAGCAATATGCTCCTAAAAATTCATTGTGTATTCATTATGAACTGTTAGCTCGCATATGATCGATTCATATTCAAAGAACTGTAAACTTCTTTTTACTTTTAATAACTTTTGCTATAGTAAATGTTTTTAAATTATTAAAATTATTTATATTATATATATTATAACTATATGATCGAAATCGCTCAAGATCGCAATAGGTGGGATTTTGGGGGAAGCCTATATCCAGCAATGGACTTAATAGGATGATGATGATATATTAAAACCGAACAGCTTACCTTATTTAATACGCTCAAAAACTTATAGATTTTCAACAGCTATTGAACATGAAGAGATAGTGATAGAGAATTTGATATCTTGTTAGGTAATTTCTATAAGGTTTCTTTTATTCTATAGCGGACAACGGAGCGTGTGGGTCTCATATACGGCAAGGGAACATCGCTGCCCATGAACAACCGCGGCACAGTCCACGCATGTTTGTGTTGTCGGCTTTTACGCCACTTAAGCGGCACTTTTAAGTGCCTCCGATGTCCTACTTCCCTCAGCGAAATACACGAGTACCGTTTCACGTTGAGCGGTCTGTGAACCCGTGGTATAACTTGGTACGAGCCGGCCCAGTTAGTGCATCAGCATATGCATCAGCATGCCTCTCCCACGGGTAAGAAGATTTGTAAAAAGAGTTTATCTTTTACATGTATATTTCATTTTAAAATTATGTAATGTTACCTACATGGCTTTAACACAATAGTCCATAACCAAGCATTTTACTTTATAACACTAATAAATACCATTTTAATGTAATCTTATTTAAGCCCGGTCAATAAATGGGATCGGAATCTTTAACAGGCCATTTCTATCAAAGGTATAAATTGGACCAAACCCAATTTCGTAATGCAAATTGGCTTATCCTATTTATTCAATATTGCGATGATTTGATTCGATACGTATTGGTCACTTGGATTTAATATTTGTATATGATTGAACTCAAGACAGTCCTTTGAGATAGTAGTTACTATGAACACACTCCGTAGCTGAGTCGTTTACGCAATTGCGTACTCCGCATGAGTTCTTAGATTCGAAGCCAGACTGTTTACTTTAATTATGAATAACAGTTTAACAGGAATGTCTCTCTTTAGTATAAGAGATAGAATTATTTTTATGTAGGTATCGTCAAATATCAATTTTCCTTTTCCAAGAGTTCCTAGGTTCGAACTCAGCGACTGATTCACTGTTTATATAGAACTAGCGACCCGGTACGTGCTTCCCTACGTATAAAGTTTCAATTTGACATCAAAATCCCTAAAACTAATATATACTATTATCTACCATATATTGGATTGATTTGTTAGTAAAAATGTAATGCAGAACCGCTCCGATTTTATGCAAACTTCACGTAAACCATCTACTAAATAGTCGAAGTCTACACATTTGGTTTGTATTGATGAGCCCGTTCTTAATTTATAAATTTACAACGAAAAATGTCTTTGATTTATCTAAGATATTTTAATTATTTTTATGAAATTTCATCAAACATCAATGCTAAGCAATTTTGGTAATTAATGAATTAATTGTAAATGCATCATGTGCGTTCCCAGGTTCAACCGCGATGGTTTTCTTAGAGATTGAATTACTTATTTCGTAATATCTTACTGTAAATACTGTATACAGATTTTAAGGCAGATTTTTTTATATAACTAAATATGTTGCCGATGTTTTACCCATCCCAATCTCTGTTGGAAGCTCGGTACTCGAAGTTGTCGACTTATATATCTACCTAGGGCAAGTAGTTGAATGAGGTAGGTCCAACTTCGAGAAAGTAATCAACCGCCGAATCCAACTCGGTTGGGCAGCGTTAGAGAAACTACGCCTTTTCGTCCGACATACCTCAATGCCTTAAGAACTTCGTCTTTAACCAGTGATGACTTACGGCGCAGAAATGTGGTCTCTCACCATCGGCCATATCTCAAAATTCAGGTTCGCTCAGCTAACTATGGAAAAGGCTATGCTCGGATTTCTCTACGCGATCGAATCAGAAATGAGGAAATCGGTAGACGAACTAGTCACCGAAATAAAGCCCGGCTAGTTAGCTAGCTAAAGTCACAATTTGCAGGCCACATTGCAAGTAGAGCTGATGGCCGATGGGGCTGAAAAGTGTAAGAGTGGAGACCACGGACCAGCAAGCACATCCTAGCCCACCCATAATGTGGACAGACGACCTTATAAAGGTCGCCAAAAGACGCTAGATGCAGGTCGCCTCCAGCAGGCATGCATGGAGGTCCTAATGGGAGGCCTATGTCCAGCAGTGGACGTCCTACGGCTGAAATGATGATGATGAAATAAAACTGCCACTAAGCTATACAATTTAATTATGACATTTATTTTACATTGTAACAGTATCATGATATCACTCATACACCTCTTTTACAAAAGTGGATCGAGAGGTACAATTTATACAAAATTTACAATTAACCTAACTATACTAAAACTGGTTATAAAAACGTATGGAATATAATTTTTTTAACGATTATTGCTAAAATGTAAAACATCATCCGTACTTAAAATATATCTATTCAATGTCAATTATTAACAATTATAATGTACAGAAACTAAAATAAAACACACATTTCTGACGATCTTTTAAAATCATTCCAATATTTTTAAGTTCAATGACGACAAACGATAAAAAAATTATTACACATATGTACAATTTTCTTTTTGTTCTATAGCGGGCAACGGAGCAGGTGGGACTCCAATATGGTAAGAGAACAGCGCCATGAACAACCGCGCTATAGTCCGCGCATTGGTTGTATTACCGGCTTTTACGCCACTTAAGCGGCACTTTTAAGGGCCTCCGATATCCTCACCCACTCTGCGAAACACACTACACTGTTTCACGCCGAGTATACTCTGAACCCGTGGTATCACTTCGGACGAACCGGCCCAATAAATGCGTCAGCATATGCTTCAACATGACTCTCCTACGGGTATGTTTTTAAATATTTAAATCAAGAACTTTGAGAAACTCTTGAGTAAACCTACATAGTTTAAATAACTACTGATAGCGGAAAAATTCCTAATATTCGCCAATAATGTTTTTATTTATACACAATTTGAAAATCTATTCTATGATTTGAAATATTTTAGTTTAGTTTCTGTACGTCGTAATAATACAAATTCGGTTACAACGATACATTTCCTCATGGGGGGGATAACAATATCATTAGTTATACGGGAATTTGTAATTTATACATTTGAACATTATAACAAGTGAACATATTCTGTTGTCCTGCAAGCCCTCAACTCTCGTCATTTCAATGTAAACATGTGTACTAAAACCAAAATACTTCAAAAACAGTCTGGCCGAGTTGACAAACTCGAGCGATATATTGTGATAGTTTTGCTATTGTGAGAATCGTCACGTTAGAAGAAAATATAAATATTCATGGCGAAAAAAGTCGTAACTTATCCTTATTGAACATTAGAGAGCTAATCTTAAAACACGTAGAATCGATAAAATTCAGTCAAATTCATGGGGATTTATTTCAAATTAAACCTTCGTCGAGATGGCTATTAAAATTATATAATTACATTAAATGACACACCTTTTACGGTGGGTTGTGATGTTTTTTTATCATTTTATCACGATTTTAATATATATGTATATATACAAGAAAAATCTAACTTTAACATATATAAGGGAAAATCTTAAATGTTTTAATAAAGTCAGTTGGTAATACTATAGAGATTGCAGATGAAAAATCGAGGGAAATCCTTAAGAAAACTATGATTTTATTTGTTTTCAGAATTTTCCTTTCTCGCCAATCACACCGACGAAGATTTAAAAGTCAACAAGTAAGCTAGGGGTTTGGAATTTTAATATCACTGTATGAGTTATGGTCAAGTTTTTTTAACACGCCTCAAATTAAAATTAGCACGAAAAGAAACAAGAATGTGTTTCCTTCTATGGTTAAGAGTTAAGACATAACTCAATCTATTTTAATACTAATGCTACAAAAATGTGCATAAGGTAAATTATCAGAAAGAATGTGCCTCTATTGTTGGTTTCAATATGTATTAATTTATAAAATTGGCAAATATATTGTAATTATACGCAATTAAACCGAATGTAAGTTGTAATGGCTGAATCTATCTAATGTAAATCTAGAATCAAAACACTAGACAATAAATTCGAAATATTAAAAAAACAACGCAGTTCGAGTGAACCAATACCTAACCTGGAAATAACCGGATAATTTTTACAAATACACCCAATGCAACCCAAAAATTCAAATTTTTGGGAATAAAATTTTGACATTCACAAGATTCTTTTTTTGCAATTTTAATACTTTATTTGCTTTTTTGTTACCATCTCATTCATAGGGTCTATAACGCCTCAATAAACCTGTTTCGCTAATTAGAAATGTATAATCTCTAGACATTAAGTGATGCTTACAAAGTTGTACCAATTTTGAGCTATGCTCAATATTTTTGGTCTAGTCTTTTTTTTGTTTGGCGGATAACAGCGATTAGCGACGCAAAAAATCCTGCAACACCAATGCGCGGATTGTAGGGCGGTTGTCCATGTGAGGCGGTGTTCTGTTACCATATAGGAGACCCACCTGCTCCGTTGTCCGCTATATCATAAAAAAAGAAAGTGATGCAATTTTGTGCTACGCTCGGTGTTCTCGTCTATTATATGCAACAATAGCTTTACAATTAGCTAAATCTTCAAGGAAAGAACGATTTTCCTTAAAGGCCGGAACCGCACCCGCGGCTCTGCAAGGGCTGGTGTGTCCATGGGCGGAGGACCGCTTGCCCTAGGTGAGTATCCTATTCGTTTGCCACCGGTTTTATATAAAAAAACAGTCTTATTGGGGCGTTTTAATATTCACGAATGACACGAATTTTGATTCCATCCCCTAACGTATTTAAAGATCACAGTGCAACTGACTCGGTTTCACCGGTACGACAGTCGTCTGCAACTCCTGGCGATATCTTGAAAACATTCTTCGCAGACCCGAACCGGCTTCATTTGCCCATAGCGCGGTAATGGTATCGAATTCGAACTGCAGGACGCACAAAACACTTTGCCTATAAAAACATTATACAGTGATTAATTATATTGCATTTGAAGTATGCCCAGAGCCTTCAGCTATAACTACTAAAATAATATTATTTTTTATAGTATAGCGGATAACGGAGCAGGTGGGTCTTCAATATGGTACTAGAACACCGCCGCCCTTGAACAATCGCGCCACAGTCCGCGGATTGGTTGTGTTGCCAGCTTTTTACGCCACTCAAGCGGCACTTATAAAGGCCTCCGATATCATCACTCACTCAGTGAAACACAGTACAAGTACCGTTTCACGTTGAGTACTGTGTGAGCCCGTGGTACGGTACGGACGAGCCGGCAAATAATATTAGTAAGACCACATATGATTCAGATAACGCATAAAAGTAGCTATTCTGCTTATACTAGGGCAATATTTAAATAAAAAATTAAAAACCTACCGCAATTGCGACAGTGGTGGCGGCGTCTAAAGGCCGTGAAGTGTGCGCTGCATCTCATACAGGCGGCAGCCGCTATATCCGGAACCCACTCCGGCGCACGTTCCACTTCGCGATGTTCTTCTCTGCTGCTGAAATTTCAGAGAAGAAATTAAAAGACACTGGGATTTTCAGATATATGGTGAAAAAATTGAGGCTACCCGCTATAATGGATTTTTGAATTGTATAGCACGCAATGGAGCAGATGGGTTTCTTCTATGGTTCTTCATTAGACTGAGTTCAAAGTATTTAAATATGTAGTATGTTTTCTTTTAAATCCGACATTATTTTCAGATAATTTTTAATCTTTTTTTAACTGTAATAAAATGTTATTTTAGTAGTTTAAATTAAAAATATTATTAAAATGGGCATCTATGGTATGAGAACACTGTCGCTTATAGACAACCGCGCCACAGTCCGCGCATTGGTTGTGTGGCTGTCTTTTTATCCGAATATCAAAAATAAAGGGTAACGTTTTTAGTGCAACAGTCATTCGAGTCGATGCGCTTGTGGATTGCTGAGGATTCATAGTTGGACCCGGTATATTGCGTACCGGGCAGAACGATGTCTGCCGGGGCCACAAGTTTAGTATAAACAAAAGCCAAAACACCTCAATGTGAGATCGCCCGTAGAGACGGAAGCCTGCAGATTGCCAGCATCCGACTTCCGTCTCGCCTCATTCGCCGCGTCGTTGATAGTCGTCGAGTTGACCGTATTCCTCCTCTCGGTGTGACCTTCGGAGGGCGAATCCGAATTGCTGTCCGCGTACACTTCCTCCGCTGAATACACGCTGTCGAATGAGCTACCTGCAATATCAAAGTTAAATATAACTATTCAATTTCGGCTTCAATGAAGCTCCTATGAACGTACCGCTGATTCAGAAATAAATTATCGGAGTATATTCGGCAGTCTGCTGTTTTTATTTTTCAAATTAAAATTCAATTAGTTCAATTAATTCAATTAGTCTTTAGGTCTAGTAATACAATGATTCCAGGCATCTTTATCTTGAATGCATTCAGTCACGCTATAGTATGGCTAAAACTAATTAAAATGTTTAACAACATTTTTGAATTTTCCTTCGGTGACTCAATTAACGCTTTAGGAAGTTTGTTATAAAATTGCAGCCTCCAATTATCACTCTGCATTTAGAATAACGTAAGAAGAGACCTTCAAGAAAAGTCCGTACACATTCCTTAAAGGCCGGCTACGCACCCGCGGCTCTGCAAGGGCTGGGGATGTCCATGGGCGGAGGACAGCTTGCCTTAGGTAAGCCTACTGCTCCTTTGCCACAGATTAAATAAAAAATGGTATAATAATGATTTTGAAAAACTAAATAAACTTTAGGAACTAGACCTATTACCGTCCAAATCTTAAGCTATGGTATTACAACTCCTATACTTTCTACACAACTTTATAAAACTAGCGAAAACTGCGAAAGCCGTTGAAAATATAAAGATACAGATACAAGTCATACCATTCTGTATGACTTGGTCCTCAGTCGGCTGGTACTCAATAGCAGGTGGCTCTTTCTCCGGTGGCGAATCATTTGTTTGATTCATGAGGAAAACTGCCTTCAGTATGTTGCGTAGGTCGGCGGCGAAGTTCGTCTGCAACTGATCAGCCACTCCCGCGATACAGACAAACAGACGATGTATTAGATCTTCACTCGATCTGAAAGTATTTTTTTACATACAATTGGTAGCAAACGAGCAGGAAGCTCACTTAGGGCATGCGGTCTTTCGCCCATGGACACCCCCAGCACTTGCAAAGCCGCGGGTGCGGTGCCGGCCTTTAAGAAATGTGTACGGATTTTTCTTGAAAGTCGCTAGGTCGTATTGGTTTGGAAATAACCTTGCTGGCAGCTTATTCCACAGCACTACCATATATATATATATATATGTTAATATGGTAATGTTTGTGAAAATATATATTTTTTTTATTTAAATAATTCAAAATCTATTATATAAATTGCTATTGTCAATAACAAATAATATTTGTATTAAAATATAGGTGAAAATTGTATTTTTAGCTCAAAAAATATTTAAAATATAACAACAAATTTAAAAACTAAATAATAACTGTTTATGGTATAGCAGGTTTCTCTATGGTAAGAAATCACCGCCGCCAGTGGACAACAAATTGATTGTGTTACCGGTTAAACTTCACAGATTCCAAAGAAAAAAATACTTAAATAGTAAGCAATATATAGACATTTAGATTTTTTTAGCATAGCGGATAGTAGAGCAGGTGGATATCGTATATGTTAAGAGAACACCTCCGCTAAACCTAACCGCGCCACAGTCCGCGCATTGCTTGTGTTGCCGGTTTCGATATCCTCACTCACTCAGCAAAGCACAGTACAAGTACCGTTTCACGCTGAGTATTCTGTGAGCATCACTTCGGACGAGCCGGACCATTTAGTGCGTCATTACTCTCCCATGATCGAAAAGATAAGATTTAAATAAGTAAATAAGAATGTTTTCAAATTCAATTTGTTCAGTACTGACTTGAACTTGGCTCTGGCTTGATGTCTCGCGGCCAACTCTTGCGCCTGCAACGCGAGCGCTATTTGTTCGTCGTCCGCGCATTCCGATGTCCCACAAGACGTTCCGCTGTTGAGAAAGTAAAAAATCTTTATTTAAATAGACTTGTTGCAAACACTTACATCAAACAAAACAAAATTTAACCATCACGTTACAATTTATCATCTAGTTCGGAAAGCAGGCTTCACCGAGAAAAACCGGCAAGAAACTCGGTAATTACTCTTTTCAAAAAATTGTTTCTTCAATCTGTTTATTGTACAGTTTCGCACAAACAAACACATTTACATGTACAAAAATAGAG